>ML780244.1:385998-414507 GCA_009831015.1 Picea engelmannii
GAAACTGCAAAAGGTTGTTTCACTTTCAACAACAGAGGCAGAGTATGTTGCTGCTACAGAGGCTAGTAAAGAGATGATTTGGTTACAAAGGTTTATGGAGGAATTGGGAAAGAAGCAAGAGAACAACAGGTTGTACTGTGACAATCAGAGTGCCATTCACCTTGCAAAGAACTCAGCCTTCCATTTGAAGACTAAGCATATACAGTTGAGGTACCACTTCATACGATCCGCTTTGGAAGATGGACAATTGAAGCTGGAAAAGATACACACTAGCCAAAATCCTGCAGACATGTTAACAAAGGGAGTAACCAGGGAGAAATTGAGTTCCTGCTCAGTTTCAATTGGTCTTCAAGAATGAAGATGAAGATGAGAAATTTGCCAGGTCCAAGAAGGTTCAGAGTCCAACATATACAACAGCGGTGGAGTTGTTGAGATCAGTCTCCAAGTGGGAGATTGTTGGTTGTGGAGCCTGATTATCTTCCTGATTCAGAGGTCCTTGCTTTCAGCCATGTTTATACCCCATGAAGTATTTACACCCCAGAAGTATGTACACTCTTACACGCGAGGGAGTGCAGAGGGGGGGTACCCCCTCTGCGGGGTCCAGGGGGCCTATCCCCCTGGCTGGGGGGTCTGAGGGTAAGTGGGCCCCCAGCGGGGGTTCGGGGGCGAAGCCCCCAAAGCAAAAATTTCCTTGTAAAAGTATATTGTAATTTCATTGTAAATCTAGACCGTTCATTATAAGGTCGGAGATCTAACAGTAGAGATTATGTTAGGGTTTTTTTCCCTAGAAGGCAACCCTCTTTTATGAGGGAAATGTATTGCGGCTATGGTTGATGATGAATATTGTATTCTGAGAGAGGAGACTATGAGAGAAAGAAGAGGAGATTACAGCGGGTTTTGTTGTAGGTTGTATCCCTTCATTTGCTGGATAATAATAAAGGAAGGACATGGCAATTTCTCTGGTGGACATAGCCCACACTGGGTGAACCACATAAATCTGTGTCTCTCTTGTATTGTGTGTCTTCTGTGTTTTGTTTCTACATTTGTTTTATTTTATTGCTCCGTGGTCCTGTTTTTCTAACACAGGTTGTGATCGAGTATTTATGATTTGTATCAACACATAGATCCACTTTGTATGTCACATGGCTATGTCCTAATCTGAGTCTTCTAACATAGATCCACAGTGTATTCATGGTGGCTATGTAGCATTTTAAGGACATGGATCCACGGTGTATGATTGGTGGCCATGGCCTACATTTATGATTTCATTCATTTGTGGTCTGAGCATGGGAATGCCTACCTCAGAACTGGTATTATATTCTGCAGATGCTTGATTGTTTGCAGGTTTCCGATTAGGTGCACTCCTTGTTTCTGACACACACACGCATTTTACAAAGTATTTTAGTTGTCACGATTTTTGGCATCATACTTTGGGGGGAATGTTGTTACACATTATTTTGGTCACTCTGGTGATGTCTCTACAGTTATGTGTTCAGGCTCTCATAAGGACCTTTTGCTTGAGAAAAGTGATTGTTGTCTTCTTCTACAAAACATATTTTTAAGATGAGCTCGCAGGATACATGTATTGTAGGGTTCGAGAAACCCTGATTCTCGAAGACAACCCTATACATGGAGTGCAAGATGTTGGCAGATTGATCTATAGGTAGGGTGTGAACCTATTTCAAAGATTAAAAGGAAGAGGAAGTTACGAAGGTACTAGAAGAGGATATTCTAAAAAATGAGTTGGCATTCGCATTGTTGGCGTCCTACTAACTTCTCAGATTTAGTGGGATCATCGTCATCCCTTTAACCATCTCTCCTTCTCCTATATAATGAAAGGTTTCTCAAGGAAGAGGTTAAGCAAGATTGAATAGGGAATTGATGAAAGAATAGATTCAGAATTGTGTGAGGAATCCTGTTTGAATTGATGTTTGAGGCCTCCATTTGTCCATCACGCCATAGTGGATCTTCTTCATGCAAGTTTGGAGCAAGAGTGTGTGTTAGAACAAAGGACCACCGAAAGGGAGCTTGCGACATCAAGGCGATCTAGTTGTATCTTCTACTTTCATTTAATATAATACAGTGGCATGTCCCTTTCCCATAAAATCACTCTTATTTTATTGCATAATTCCTTGATCATATGCATAGGTTGTCATTGAATATACTTTACTATATTCACTTTGGTTGGTTTCTGTTGTCTTGGATCTGATCTCGCAAGAGAACTGGAGTGAAGTAGGAACAACAAAGACCTAAGGAAGCGATATAAAGTTATGTCACTTGTTCCTCCTTTGGTAGCAAATTCGATGATAGTTTCTTAGGGAAAGCGTCATGTCTTGTCCTATTTTGTTCTATATCCAGGTGGATCTAGGGAGATTTGTTAGTGTCTGCATATATTGATTTATCCTATAACAATAGGTAAGAATAAAGAAGGATTCCTTTTGGAATTTTTCTAATCCTCATAAAAGATGAAGAGTAATGAGGTCAAGCTTATGAGTTCATGGTTTTATTAAAGAAATGTATATGCCTATTAACCTAAGAGTAGGCCTATGCAAGTGGATGAAAAAAGGAATAGAACGAGGATACATTTGGATTGAAGGCATCGGTAAGATGCTTGGTGCACAAGATATGTTTTAATGCATATGGAAATGATTGAGAATGTTTACAACATGGAAATAGAATTATTAGAACCTATTGTTGGATGTAAGGTATGGTCTGGTGATGAATCAATTTGGTCAATAATGACATGATGTCATCATAAGAATTAACAACATGAATGAAATGTTGATGATGGTACTATTATTTCCTTATGAAGATAAGGATGTAATGGTTAACGAAGGACTAATATACAAAGTCTGGTAAAGGCAGTGTTGGAGCATTTCCAAATGACCAATGGGATATATTAACATCTAGAGATAGATGGTGGCCATATGGGTATGAGTTAAGAACCAAATATCAATATAGCATAGAAAAACCTTAGAATAAGTAATCAACGCCTTGAAAAAGAGAGAAATTCAGATAATAAGCCTCTTTGAGAGGGAAACCTCCTTATGCCCACATAAATGTACAATTCTTAGATGATTCCAAATGAAAATGTCTCCTTGGTATATATAGGAGACTAGGAGGTATAATTACAACTAATGGAATAAAGCCGACATAAATTAAATAACCTTACTAATGTAATATGCCCCAATTAAGGGGTAATGAGCCAATATTAGGGCTTAACATGACCCTCCCCTTGAGACAAGTGTTGTCCGCAATGCTTGAGTAACTCTGGATGCTTCTGTATAAAAGAATCATCTTCCCAAGTGGAATCTTTAGCCGGTAGTTTCCTCCATTTAATGAGATACTCTGAAATAGATCTATTCCTCAACTGGCAAACTCTTATGTCAGTGATGGCTTCAGGCTCCAATATGATTTTTCCTTCCTCGTCAAGTTCTGGAAATATAGTTTGAACTGGGATCTTGCTGCCTATAACCTTCTTTAAGCATGAAACATGGAAAACTGGGTGTACACATGAATATGCAGGCAACTCCAATGTGTATGCCATAGTACCAATATTTTGCAACACCTTATAAGGGCCATAGTACTTTGGTGATAATTTATTATCCTTTTTGGCTTGCTTGAGGGACATATGTTTGTATGGTTGTACTCTTAAAAACACCCAAACCCCTACTTCAAAACTTCTTTCATTATGATGTTGATCTGCTTGTTGTTTCATGCGATTATGTGCCATGGTCAGGTTGTCCTTTAAGATTTGGAGAACTCGTTGTTGATGCTCGATGTGATCTTCCACCACTTGAACCTTAGATTTTTCTTTTAGAGAAGAAGTTATGGAAGGAGGGTGGTATCCATAAAGTGCCATAAATGGTGTTATTTTTGTTGCAGTATGAAAGGAAGTGTTATACCACCATTCTTCCAAGGGTAACCATTTGAACCATTGTTTTTGTTTATTAGAGACAAAGAAACGAAGGTAGCCTTCCAAAAATTTGTTCAATATCTCAGTTTGTCCATTAGATTGAGGATGATAGGATGAGTTATGAGCCAATTGACTACCCAAACAAGAAAATAATTCTATCAAAAAATGTCCAGTGAAGATGGGATCTCTGTCACTTACAATAGTCTTTGGGTTTCCATGTATCTTTTGAACTGTCTCCATGAATGCGATGGAAACTGTACTAGCTTTGAAGGAATGAGAGAGTGCACAAAAGTGTGTGTACTTGGTCAGTCTATCAACAATCACCATGATGACACTCTTTCCTTCAGACTTCGGTAACCCTGTGATGAAATCCTTGGAAACCTCCTCCCAATGCTGACTTGGGATGGCTAATGGTTGTAAAAGACCCGGGGTCTTAATTGTTTCCACCTTATTTTGTTGGAAAACCAAACATTCTTTCAAAAACCTTTGAACATCAGTTTTAAGGCCATCCCAAAAAAAATACTTCTTGACTCTATGGTAGGTTTTCAAAAATCCCGAGTGCCCTCCCACTAGAGAAGTGTGCAATTCCAATAATACCTTTTGTTTGAGTTGGGAGTTCTTACATAAATATAAGGGATCTTTGTACCATAGTGAATCATTTTTCCATGTAAATGTATCTGATGCACTGGAATCCTACTGCAACCTTTGAATGAGAGTCCACACTTTTTCGTCAATCTTCCATTCATCCCTTGCTTCTATTATCCAATCGGGTTGGATGATCGAGATAACACAAAGAAATGCCTCAACATATTCATCCTTTCTTGAGAGTGCATCTACCACAACATTTTTCTTCCCCTTTTTATAGACGATTTCAAAATCATAACCCAATATCTTGGTTACCCATTTTTGTTGTTCTTCTAAAGATAGTCTTTGTTCCAAGAAGTATTTAAGACTATCATTATCTATTTTAACCTTGAAATGCCTACCTATTAGGTAAGGACGCCAATTCTTCAATGCATGTAGTATTTCCATCATTTCCTTCTCATAAATGGGTTTTTGTAAGTCCTTTTGCTTGAGTGGTTGACTTTCAAAAGCCAGGGGCCTTCCTTCTTGCATTAGGACAACACCAATTCTATTTCCCGAGGCATCACATTCCAAAATAAACGTTTTTGTGAAGTCTGGAGTGGTCAAGACATGATCTTTTCACATTACCTCTTTAAGTTGTTCAAAAGATTTAGTTATATCTGGAGTCCATGAAAATGCATCCTTCTTAGTTAGTGTCATTAAAGGTTCTTCCATTCTTCCATAGTGCCGAAAAAACTTGCGGTATTAACCTGTCAAACCCAAAAATCCTCTAAGATTCTTTAATGTTTTGGGAATCGACCAGTCCATCATGGCCCTAATCTTGTTAGGGTCTACCTTAACACCTTCATGAGATACAATATGACCCAAATACTCTACCTCCTTCACTCCAAAGAAACATTTGGATGGTTTGGCATACAATTGTTGCTCCTTTAGTAGTTGTAGCACCTTGTCAACATGTCAAACATGATCCTCCCAAGACTTGCTATAGATTAGTATATCATAAAAAAATACTAACACAAATTTTCGAAGGAAGGGCTTGAAAATGGAATTCATCAACCCTTGGAATGTGAAAGGTTCATTTGTAAGGCCAAAAGGCATGACCAAAAATTCATAATGGACTTCATGAGTTCCAAATGTTGTTTTTGGGATATCTTCTTCCTTCATTCTAATCTCATGATACCCTAAATGGAGATCCAATTTTGTGAAATAGATTGCTCCATGTAGTTCATATAACAATTCATCAATGACGGAAATAGGAAGCTTATATTTAATAGTGACCGTGTTGAGCTCTCTACAATCTGGACACATACGCCATGAGCCATCTTTCTTGAATACCATTACCACTGGTGCAGAGTAAGAAATTTGGCTAGGTCTAATAATGCCAGCCTCTAACATTTCTTCAACCATGTGCTCAATTTCACTCTTCTAGGCATAAGGGTATCTGTATGGCCTGATGTTAGGAGGAACACTCCTAGGAATTAGGTGAATTTCATGATCATGATTTCGAGTGGGTGGAAGACCTTTGGGAATATCTTTAAATACTTTGGAATGCTTATCAATGATACCTTGGAGATCTTGAGGAATAGATGGCTTAGATGTTTGAACATCTAGTGAGCATAGTTGTGCAATAATGCCTTGATGCCCCTTTTTCAATAATTTTTCCATTCCATTAGAGATTATCACCTTACCGGGTTTCCATGTGATACCTCTTAACTCAATTTCTTTTCCTTCCAATGAAAATTTCATGAAAAGTTCTTGAAAATTAAAAGCCATTGTTCCTAATGATTGTAACCATTGGATTCCTTGTACAACATCAGCACCACCCATGGGTATAGCAATCATTAGACTATTCATTACATATTCCCCCATAGTAATATTGATCTTATTTCATTTTCCTGAGAAATTGATAATTCCTCCATCTACAATCATTACTTTAAACTCTGGTGCTGGATATACAAAGCAATTGAGAGCTTTGGCTAATTTATAGTGAATGAAATTATGAGTACTACCAGAATAAATTAGGACCATTACCTTTTTATTTTTGATGTATCCTTCGATCTTGAGGGTTTGAGGAGTGCTAATTTCAGCCAATGCATTACACGATATCGTAGGAGTCAATTCTTCAGACGAAATTGCTTCTACATTTTCATCTTGAGATGGTTCTTGTTCTTGTTCTTCTTCCTCTTCACAAGCTATGTAGAATAATTTCTTCTCACCAAACTTATGTCCCTTACTGTACTTGCTGTCATAATTAAAGCATAAACATTTTGCTTTTCTTTCCTCCAATTGTTGAGGTGTCAACCCTGGTCAAGGATTAAAGGTGAAAAAGACTGACCATGGTTAAAATCTATTCTCGGCGCTTCACCACTCGTCACTATCTTTTAGAAAGTTACGTCGTCTAAAACCCTGACTCACGAAGTCGCGACATAATTACAACTTGATTAATTAATCGCCTAATCTAAGATTTTCCTCCCCTTAATTGAGTCCTAATTATCTCCATCTCGCAGTTTCGCGACTCGGCATACTAATCTCCCAGAGAATGGTCTTCGAACTTCCAAGTCGTGATATGGAGAATAAATTGATTATAAAATTAATGATACACCAAATCACGATTACTGTTAATTAAGCTAAAATCGTTCCTCGCAGTCTCACGAGTTGAAGACTCAAAAAGTTAAAAGGAAATCAACGATGCAGCGAAAAGCGAGAAAGTTATTAACATTGCTAACTTTTGATAATTTAAAATAAAGAAAGATATGTCCCGTGCATCGAGGCTTGCACGTTTCTCGAGGTCGCCATCCTTCTCCCTACTCCGACTGACCGTCAGACCGCCAAACATTGATGACATTAATAGAGAATTAGAGTGAATCCACGAATAATAAGATCGGATTTTTACGCAATAAATTTGTTTCTAATTGCGATTTGACAGACTTATTTCGAAAAGTATAGAATTTTCAAATATATACAGCAGTTTCATTTTATTATAATGAAAACATTTTTCATAAGCGCACAGAGCTCGTCATTTTCCGAGTGAACTAATTTCTGCATGTATACACAGGTCTATCGCAGAAGGGCGAAAACACAAGTTTCAGCTATGGCTCCGCGTAAAGCAGCGAAAACGAATGTAGAAATCACGGGTCAGGGCTCAAATAATGTAGCAGATACTTCACCCAGAAGTGTCGACTCGATTCCCAACTGGTCATTTGTCTCAAATGTTCTGCAAGAAGAATTGGTATATTATTCAGACGACTCCGATGACATCGAAAGGGATGATCTACACACCAAGTACAAGATAATCGTCCAATCGGGGATGCACAGAATAGCAACCAGGCCACGGTTTCTTCCGTATTACGACATGATCCGGTGGGCATTGGACCACGTATACTTACCCACCAGGACGATCATGAACAACCAGCGAGTTACTGTCGGGACTTTTAGGCCCGAACATCTACAAACCATGTACAAGCTACCTTCGACGTCTGAATACACATATGGTGCCGAGTTCCTGGAGGAATTCAAAGAGAAAGAGTGTACCGAGTATGACAAAACCATGCCTGGTTTGATCAAAGATTGGGTTTCGTGCTCCGCGAAATTCAGAGCAAATGACCAGGGTGTTTATTCTATCTCTTCTTTGGAGCCACAGTATAAATATGTGGCGATGATGACATGCCAGCTATTTGGGAGAGAAGACACAACACATTTCTACATCACGTGGGTGCCTCTCATGTTTCAGGTTGCATAAGGTTGATCGTTTAATTGGGCAAAGATGCTCTCAGACAGTCTGGCCAACAGGGTCACAGAGTATCGAGAGCAGAAGGCAAGTGGGAAACCATCCTCATTTTTCATGTCAGCATATATCATGGATGCGGTGTGTTCCATGACACCATTCCCCTTGATGAGTTGGGCTTGGAATCCAGCCCAAGAAAAACCTGTGCACCGGTATCATGACAAACTATGGGAGAATAAAGCAGAAAAGTTCATATATGCGATTTTTAACTGGGTGATGGTGCCCCTGCATATCGCCATTTTTGGGCATCCACCACCTTGCATCTTGGACAACATTGAAACAGGTCTGAGTGGCATGGCGGATTGGTATGTAGAGGCATAATTTTCGTATTTTAGAGTTTTTGGGGCTTCTGTTCCCCCTCATGCATTGCCCTTGTTCATCCCCGACAAGCTGGCTTGTCGAGAGGTCACCTGGCAAACGGTAATTGGATGCCTGAGCAAAGAAATCAAGGGTTACTCAAAGAAGGTATGTCCTTCTTTTCCCATTCGGCTGAATTCCTATTATTTATTAGATTTCGGGAATGCCAAAGCTGAGGCTGCTGCCCTGGAAGACCTAAGTTTGGTCTCCATCGAAGTTAAAAAGCATGATCTGCAAAGGGTTGTGAGCAACCATTTGGCTCATTGTGGGCTCAAGAGATTTGAGCATGAAAATTCACCCTCGGATGACGTTTTCCGAGGGGCAAGATCGTATGAAGAAGTGCTAGCCCGGATCCAATCATTAGCACCCGAAGACACAGCATTCGTATTAAAGTTCCAAGAACATAAACGAAGAAGCCTTTCCGCTGTGTTGGGGGGTTTGGGTATTTCCGAGGTGAAACAGAAGGATGCTGAAGGTTCCGAGGACCAAATTTCTAACCGCGAAAAACACCAGGAAGGGGAGAAAATGAAGAATCCCGAAGCAGAAGAGGAGACTACGCACCCACCCAGGGAACAGAGTTTAGAGGCGGAAGTAAAAACTCCAGGTCCACCAAGGGAACAGAAACCAGAGACTGAAACAGAGACTCTGGGTACGCCAAAGGAGCAGAATCCCATTGGTACTCCCAAAGAATCGGCAAAACAAATAGGAGAGCTCATCACCTCGGTCACACCCTTGCAATCTGCACAGAGAAATGTCGGCGAGGGATGGATATTTAATGAGGAACTGAGGCCCATTAGAGCAGAGGAACTCCCTCCAAATGAGTTCTTTTTTGATAAAAAGAGGAAGGCGGTAGTGAAAAAAGAGTTCTATCAAGAAGGAGAGTCCACTGTAAAAAAATATAAAATCATGACCGATAGTAAAAATAAGAAAAGTGACCAACTCGCCACTGAAATCGCGGGAACGCTGGGAGCATATGCTTTGGCAAATCAATTCTCAGTTGGGATTTTCAATAACCAACTAAAAAGGAAAAATTGCCTAATTAGGACCCTCGAGGCCAGATTGGCTACAGCCGTAGAGAATGCTAAAGGTCAGGCAAGCATGGAGATAGAACAAGCCAGAGTGGCTGACAAAAATGAAATAGAAATGATCAAGACCAAGATTGAGAAATCACAGTTGGTGATCTGAGATGGTAGAGCGCAGGTGAACCAACAGAAAAATCTAATTGAACAATTGCAGGCTCGGGCAGAAATCATCGAGAGCAGAGAAATAGATATCAACATATTTAAATCCCGAGCTAGTGAGTTTCGGAGGAAAATATTTTCGGCACAGCAGAATTTGCTTTCCAGGATAGGAGAGATTCGGGAGAACTGTCTGTTGGTGAATCAGGTGTCCAAGAACCTGACTGCCAGGGAAAGGGAGGCCGAAGTGGCTCGGGTCTCTTTTCAGGATGTAGTAATTGCCACAAATAACAGGTTTTCGACAGGCGTTCCTAGGCTTGCCATCCCTGAACAAACCAGAGGCAATATTCTATTGAAATATTGGGAGCATAACATTGCCCTGGGAAAGGAACAGGTCCAAAAGGTAATCCACTCTTTAGAAGAAGCTTTTAATTCCATAGATGGTGAGTTGTTGTATATTGACAGCCGAGGCAATGCAGAAGCATTGATGCAAATAAATGTGGAACAGATCTCACTCGATCTGAAGGAAAAAGATGAGAGAGATTCAACCGACATCTCCCAGATGGATACGGTGGACATGGCCAAAATTGATAAGCACTTGCTCAAACCTAGCACGCAACTAATTGCCCTCGACATTGTCGATGCACAAATGGGGGACAAGCTACAACAGTTAGCCCGAGAATGTTACTTCGCCGAGGCCAGCTGTCAAGCAGAGCCTTCACGGCTCGTATCTCAGTTTGTAGAAAAATGTATCTCCTGCACCGAATCAGCGCGAAGATGAGCACCTGGCACCAAGTAAAGATAGAGCAAGAGAAAGGGAGCAATTGTGCTCCTCTCGGTTGTAACCGAATTTGTGTAACCGTAGATATTCTAACTGATCTGTAAAGATGTATAAATATATCACAAAACGAAATAAACAGGGCTGGACCTTTTTGGTGGATTGTAATAGAGTTTTTGCATTCGAGAAGTTAATATAAGAAAATCTGGAGATTCTTTATTCCGTCCAGACTGTGTTACAAGTTTGTTTCTTTGTATTTTATGTTTCATTTCATTCCATTATTCATAATTGATGTGCTTTGTTATACTTTAGTACGACCACTACTATAACAAAAGGATTTTGGTTTTCTGTATTTGTTTATTTTCTTTCCTCTGCACCCGCTATCAGCGGGTGTAAGATCAATCTACACTTTCAGAATTCTACGTATATTCTTTGCTATGTCAGTTATTTTCTTACTAATTTCCTCTTCTGTTTATATGTGAGTTTTCTCTTTGACAGGAACCTTGCGTTATATGCAGCTAAATGTTTCTCTTTCACATCACACCTTTATATTAAAATATAATACAGTTACGGGAAAGAGCCTTCAATTTTCATTTCTATTATTCCAAAAACGTAAAATTCTCTTTATTTCGACCAAATTGAGACAGCATTTAATCTCTCTTTAAATCCTTTCCTACTCTTACTGTTCCTCCATGACTGTCCCTGCAACAACATAGCCCAATATCGAACCCAGACTATCGAATCAAACGCATATTGGTTTAAACCTTTTTGACATAATCCTAAAAACTGCTAATAACCGAGACGAGCTTGAACGTTCATGGGCAGCCATTGAACAAGATATAACTACTCTGGAACAATTGGAAGCTAGATGACGCGAATGTAGAAATCTTCCCTAGTTTCCTATACCGAAGGTTGACGTTACCCTCTTACCCATCTTTCACCTACTTTCGGATGCGTTGACACTGTACTTTTAAGCCTTAAGTACAGACTCAAGAACAACATCTTTCTGGCGCCGTTGCCGGGGAGCGAAGTTACGAAATCGTTTCCCAGGGAAAACGACATTTATTTCGTTGAAAGTGTTACTCCTTGATAGTGAACATGGAGTACACACAATTTTAAGGCTTTTTCAATCTTTCACTTGGCGACTCCACGAAAAAAATAAACTGGCATTTGGTAGAAGGAATACCAGACAGAACCCGGATGGTGAGCTGATTACGCCTGTTAATAATCCTGAAAAAATTTTAACGACTAAAAACTCACTTTTAAAGACTAAATGCCATTCAGAACCTTCTACTTCACGCAACCCTCTGTTTGATACCAAAGATCTGACGAAAAATGCTCTGAAGTTAGGAGTGAGATTCATCAGACTTTCCCATCCATACACAAGGGAAAAGTTCCTTTAGAAAGTCTGTCGACAGTTGACATACCAGCTTTTCTTCGACTGAATTTCCCAGTCTCCCCTGTTTCCCCACCAAAATTGATGGCAGCCGCCGGAGGAGGTGGTGGAGGCACTCCTGGAGGAGGAGGTGGAGGTCAAGGGCATGTCCCTCCTCCCAGATTATTCACAAAAGTAGCAGCGAGATACGCCCCCCTGGTTTTACCCATCCCCCTACATGATCTTCCTGAAAACTACATCAAAAATCTTCCTAAGTTCACTGGGGAAGGAGATCTAACCGCAGCCGAGCATATAAATTTCTTTGACCAATTCGCAGACATCTGTGGTATCGAGCACAAAGATGTCTATTTGAGACTCCTTGTCCAGACCTTTGAAGGACAGGTCCGAATTTGGTTTCGGAGCCTACCCGCAGCTTCTATCCGGACATATGACGCTTTGGAAGATGCTTTCCTCAGAAAATGGGGAGAGCGAAAAGATCACTTATATTACCTTACCGAGTTTGGGTCCCTAAAGAAAAAGAACTCAGAAACAATCATGGAATTTATTCTGAGATTCAACAAACTGTATAATAAGATTCCAGCCGCAGTTAAACCCTCCGAACCCTCAGCCAAAGTAACCTTCGCGGGAGCTTTCGAGCCGGATTTCGCACTACTTTTGCGAGAAAGAAGAGGAGCCACCCTAAATAGAATGCAAGACGATGCTGTCGAAATAGAATCTAATATGATGGATTCAGGTAAATTAAAGGCTAAAGTAGAAATAGTCAACCGCGAGAATAGACGCTATAGGGAAACAACGGGTCCTTTGAGCTCAAATAAATACACTGATGACAAAGTAGATGATATGGCCCGAATAATTAAAGAACTGTCTAAAAAAATCTCTAGGATGGAGTTGGACCAGTTTAAAGCTGATTCTTCTAATAAAAAGGACTTCAGGAGAAACCCAAATCCCCAAAATCAATAGAGACAAATAAAAAACGAAGATCAAAAAATACAAGCTCCACTAAAGAACAAAAATTTTATAGGAGCAAACGACCTCCAAGATTTCGGAGATTCGGAAGATGAAGTCGCGAATTTCGGTGATGACTGTTCGCAGACGTATCTGACTCATGCAGACTATGAAAAAACTTTGAATACCCCACAAGCGTCTAATAAGGATGAAGAAGGTGATCACACTGATCCCTGTGTATCTCAACCAGAAATAGAGATGATAATGGACGAGTTTCAACCAAAGTACAACCTAAGATCTAAGAGTAAGCCCACCTCAACGAATCAAACTAAGAAAATCCTTCAAAAAGGTCAAGCTTATGAACCTCCTTCGGAAGAGACCTTGTTACCCAACAACAAGACCAAGGTAGCAAGCACTCAAGAGTCCGAGGCAAAAAAAGTTGAAACTCAAACACAAGAAACCGGACCAGTAGATAAAGTCACGTCTTCAACTAGGATCACGAGTGATAAAGCGATCCAGACAAGCAAGTCGGAAAGAAAAAACTTGGAGGTTTCGACCAAAGAAACGTATAAGGTAAACACATCTGTCAGTTTTGAAAATGAGTTAAACAAAATTAAAATACCGATTCCTTTGGTAGAATTAGCAAAAAATCCTGCTTATCGGAAGAAAATTGCCAAAGCGATGGGTGTCTACGAGCTAGAAAGTCAGTCTGATGTTATCAACCTGGAAGATGACAGACCTAACATCACCTTTGGTCCTCATTTTGAAGGGTCCAAAGATAACATCGCTCCTTTTTATATCACCCTGAATATACATGATCAGTTGCTGCATAATTGTATGTTAGACTCTGGGGCTTCCCATAACGTTATGCCCAAGATTATAATGGATAGGTTGGGTCTCCTGATCACAAGACCTTATGGAAATATGTACTCTTTCGATTCGAGAAAGGTTAAATGTATGGGAATGATAAAAGATCTAGTAGTTACCCTGGCTCAGGTCCCGGTCAAGAGTATCCTGATGGATGTGGTTATCGCAGATATTCCTCCCAAGTATGGCATGTTGTTATCTAGATCATGGGGAGCCAAACTGGGGGGTTCTCTGCAGTTGGACATGACATATGCCACAATCCCTGTGTTTGGTGGTCAGTTCACTCGGTTGTACAGGGAAACAAGATTAGCGTATACAGTCAGTGACCCTCAAAACCCAAATAACTTTCCTATTTACGTTGCAGACCAAGATCTAGGGAATTGCATTTTGTCCTTTGATGATGTTTTGGATGGATCTCTAGAGGAACTCGATATGAAGAAAGAAGAGACAAGTCATTTGATAGAAGATCTGTGTAACACCGGAGTTTGGAAAATGTATTTCGATGGTGCCTTATGTTCTGAAGGGGCAAGTGTAGGAGTGCTCTTAGTCGCTCCCGAAGGTAAATTCATTGTTCCTTTCTCTTATTGACTATAGTGGGACATAGATTACACTAACAACGCATGCGAATATGAAGCATTGATCTTAGGATTAGAGGCTGTGAAAAGGCTAAATATAAAAAACCTGGAAGTTTATGGTGACGCGGAATTGATAGTAAGACAAATAAACCGACAATACCTAGCCAAGCATCCAAGACTAAGAACATACAGAAATTGTGCTTGGGATTTGATGGAGAACTTTTTCTCATTCGTAAAGGTCCACTTTATCCCTCGTGCAGAGAATCTACATGCTGACACATTGGCCAAGGCAGCTTCAACCTTTTCTCCTCCCACGACCATCAAACTGACATATCACATTGAAACCAGATACAAACCCTCTATACCAAACAATATCCGACACTGGCAAGTCTTTGAAGATGACGAACAAATCCATAAATTTCTTATAGCGGTAGGTGAGTTCTCTGAAACTCATCCAGACCAAGAGAATCAAAATGACCCGATGTGGATTATGCAAGAGGGAGAAGATCCTGAAACCTTCCGAGAAAAAATAGCGGATCATCGTATGTTGGTCCTTAAAAGCAACCAAATTCCGAAAGGCTTAATTCCTTTAGAAAGACTTTTCGATCAGAATGACATACCTGTGAAATCCACTTTGCAACCCCAACCTAAAGAAGTGGAGGACTGCGATATAGGAACTGAAAAAGAATCCAGGATAGTAAAGATATCTAAGTTCCTCCCTCCCAAGGTAAAAGTCCAGTACAAAGACCTACTCAGACAGTACAAAGATGTTTTCGCCTGGTCCTATGATGAGCTTAGAACGTATGAGACTTCCATAATTGAGCACAAGATACCTTTGAAGCCCGGAGTCAAGCCGTTTAGGCAAAATCTTAGGCAAATTAACCCCATTTTGTTGCCCGTGATTGAAAAGGAAGTTAAGAAGCTTTTAAATGAAAAAATAATCGTACCTCTAAGGTACTCAGACTGGGTGGCAAATTTGGTCCCGGTCAGGAAAAAGAACGGAGAAATCAGACTGTGTGTAGATTTCTGAAACTTGAACAAGTCTTCCCTTAAGGATAATTATCCACTCCCCAAAATGGACCACATCCTAGAAAAGGTAGTCGGAGCAAATCGAATGTCTATGATAGATGGGTTCTCTGGATATAACCAAATCGCCATGAACGAGCAAGACAGAGAAAAAACTGCTTTCACCACACCAAGGGGTACATTCATGTATGACAAAATGTTGTTTGGTTTGATGAATGCAGGAGCTACATTCCAGCGTGCTATGGACATTGCTTTTGTGGGAGAAAGAGACAAGTTCGTAGTCATCTATCTCGACGATTTGACGGTTTTTTCTAAAACCGATGAAGAACATTTGATCCATCTAAAACAGACTTTCGAAAAATGCCACAGGTATGGTCTGTCTTTGAACCCAAAGAAATCACATTTCGCTATGCGGGAAGGTAAGCTTCTGGGACATATCGTATCTAAGGATGGGATCAGGATTGATCCTAAGAGGATTGAAGCAATAGAAACTATAAATATTCCCAGAAACGTAAAAGAAATTCAATCTTTCTTAGGTACAATAAATTTTTTACGAAGGTTTATCCCAAATTTTGCTGAGATTGTCAAATTTATCACAGGAATGTTGAAGAAAGATAGCAGAGTAAATTGGACGACTGAGGCTAAAGCATCGTTCACGCATATTAAAAAAGTTATCAGCGAGGCACCTGTGTTAGCAAGCCCAGATTACTTGAAATATTTCCTCATTTTCTCGTTTGCTTCTGAACATACTATCGCCGCGGTGCTCCTGCAAAAGGATGACAAAGGCTTTGAATGGCCAATCGTGTTTTTTAGCAAGAGCCTTAGAGACGCCGAACTAAAGTATTACATAATAGAAAAACAGGCGTACGCAATGGTAAAAGCGCTAAAAGCATTCAGAACCTATGTACTGCATTCAAAAATTATCGCATACGTGCCAACCAGTGCTGTGAAAGATATATTGGTACAGCCAAATAGTTACGGAAAACGAGGGCGTTGGCTCACTAAAATACAAGAATTCGATCTGGAAGTCAAGTCGACTAAATTAATAAATGGACAGGGTCTAGCCAAACTCTTGGCTGAGTCAAATCTTAGAGCTCTTAATATAAATTTCCTCCAAGGGGAAGACGGAGACGCACACCTGCACGAGCCAGATGACCAAACATATCCAAGCAAGGTCGAAGAAAATTTCATATCGTCAGGCTGGTATAAAGACATAGTGTTCTACTTGTTAAACCTGAAATGTCCAAATGAACTATCACCAGCCAAATGCAGAACTTTAAAACTCCATGCTGTAAAATATTGCATCGCCGAAAATCAACTATACTAGAAGGATCCACTCGGGTTCCTACTAGTCTGTTTGGTTGAGTCGGAAACTCCACGGGTTATAGAAGAATTTCATTAAGGAGTCTGTGGAGGACACCATGCATGGAGAGCCACAGCCTACAATATCTTGAGGGCCGGATACTATTGGCCGAAACTATTTTCGGACGTCAATGCCAAAGTGCGTGCCTGCAACCCGTGTCAAATATTCGCTGGTAAACAAAAACTCCCTGCACTACCACTCGTTCCAGTCAAAACTGAAGCCCCATTTCAACAATGGGGACTAGATTTCATAGGGGAAATTAATCCCCATTCCAGTGCTCAGCATAAGTAGATCTTAACAGCCACAAATTATTTTACAAAGTGGGTGGAAGCCATTCCAACCAAAAGGGCAACAGACTCGGTGGTGATCAACTTCTTGGAAGATAATATCTTGTCAAGATTCGGGTGTCCCCGAAATATTGTTACCGAAAATGCCTAGGCCTTCAAGTCCATGGCTACGATCAGCTTCTGTCAGAAGTACAATATCATTCTCAGCCATTCCATTGCTTATTATCCCCAGGGAAATGCGTTGGCCGAATCATCCAACAAGAGCCTGGTAAACATAATCAAGAAAGTACTGGATGAAAATAAAAGGTCCTGGCATGTGCACTTGAAGTACGCATTGTGGGAAAACCACATCAGCACTAAAAGGTCTATCGACATTTCGCTGTTTCAAATGGTCTACGGGACAGAAGCGGTTCTACCTATAAACTTAGCATTGCCAGTAATGAAATTATGGCAGGATCAGAATGAAGAACCCAATCATGTAACTAGGAGAACTAACCAGCTGATCGAGGTTCAACAACATAGAGTGGAGGTTGATGAGAAAATGTAGAAGTACCAGGACGATATGAAAACATTGTTCGACCTCAAGGCAAAAGACAGAGAATTCCTCCCAGGCGACTTAGTATTAAGATGGGATCCGAGAAGGGAATAAGCCGCGAAGCATGGTAAATTTGACCACCTCTGGTATGGACCATTCAGGGTCTCGGCTCCGAAAGGGAAAAACTCCTTCCTGTTGGAGAACATCAACGGAGAATTCCTCAGCGCCCCTGTTAACGGGCGATATCTGAAACATTACATGACATAACGTTTGTAAAAAAAAAAAAAAAATTGTAAATAAATAAATTTCATGTTTGTACATACATATATTTTCACTTGAACACTTACTTTTAAATTTTCGGTTCTTTGTTCCTAAACTCTCGACACATTTCTAATAAGATTCTCATTTTCTTTTTACAGGATTCCAGCTGTAGACAAAACTAGCAGGAAAAATAATTTGCAGGTCGGTGTCAGAAATAGAGCGGCATAAAAACAGGTGATACCTAAAATAGTTTCGTATTGCGCAAAGAAAATGAAATAAAAAGGTAAAAAGAAACTTTCTCAAAAATATATGTTATGAAAGAATGTTAAGGGAAATCAAGGTAACATCTTTCAAACGACAATACAAAATGTTAGACAAGAGGATCATTGCTTGGTTTGATAATTTTTGTTTTAAAATAAGTTGAATGATACAATAAATAAAAAATGGGCTGTTGAAATAAACTATTCCTGAATTTATCTACAAGAATCAGTCTCAAGTTGGTTCGACCCCCATGTTTTCAGTCAATGAATCGTTGCTTTGTATCCTGTCTATCTTCGGGTCTAACTTTTAGCAAGTCACCATCTTCCCAAGTTGTTGCGAAGGGATAAAAGTATTTCGTTTTTAACCTCAGGGGTTTCGAAACAAATCTTGATAGGAAAGCTGGTCTTCACAACTACTTAATCTCCTGCTAAGCGAAGGAACGTTTAGAGCGATCCTAACTTTCCTAGGTTTTTCAACAGTTTCGGAAGAATCAAAGCTTGCTCGAACAGGATGCCCCTTAAAAATTTATTATTTTCCCCTGTCTCCCTAAGAATGAAGGTGTTGTAAAGGTCAAAGGAAGATTGATACCGAGTAATCAAAATAAGTTGACAGACCTTTGATACAAAATATTACACAGATATCAGCCCCGAATACAAACTGATTGCCCCCATCTTCGTGCTTTAAAAGTAAATTATAAGACAGGTGGTGAAAGGAAATTCAGAAATGATTTCCCCCACCTGGTCTAGGAAGACGTTGAAAGGAAATTCAGAAATGATTGCCCTCGTCTCAATGTTTAAACGTATAAATATTTTCCGAAGTGGTGAAAGGAAATTCAATGAAAGGGGCCAGACAACTTCACCGGGGTACTGAACAGGCTCGCTGGCAGTGAAGCAATGTCTGAGATATTTGTAAGGCTGTTATACATGAATATCACTCTACTCCGGTAACCAATTCTTTCTAAAAACATGATCAATACCCCAAATTCAGACAAGACTTCCCGATTTAAAAATATATAATATCATTCTTTTGATGCAAGCTGAGAATCACAAGATCTGTTGAATCTTCTAGGGTCGTTTCGATGTCTTAAAACATCCCCAAAAGTTAGTAGAGGGAAAGGGAAAATTGTGAAAGGGACTACAACCATGTTTGGAAAGAGTATCTGAGTTCGAAAAAACTTCTCGAGGTAAAAAATGAAATCTTTTCCCCCCTTCTATCCTTTTCCTTGAATTTTTTCTGCTTGTTTTAGCTTATGACTCCATTTACCCAATATCGACACGTGGTCTACTGTTCTTCCCACCTCACAGGAAGGCGGGATCCCTAGTTGGAGCCTATGTTGGAGCTGCCCTTGTTTTTTAACTCGTCACAATTTTCATTTTGGATACTTCAAATTTTAAAGATGACCATTTGATTTTTCCCCTCGAAACTTTGAAGGCTCTGCAACCTTGTCGATTAAGCAGCGAAGCTTTCTCTACCCTCAAAACAAGTTCACTTTCTTAAGAATGTCACTCTCTTTGTTTTACTTCGGGATCTCGCGGGATGGAAAATATAACTCATAAATTTACACGTCCCGAGTCACGAAACGGCGAAGTCTTTTTAAATTTTCACTCAAGACAGTAACCAGGGTAAAATCTTTTAACCCAGTGATTAGACATTGTCGGGGTTTCGCGCCTCGGCGGTCGCTAAGTTCGAATTTTTATTTTTATAGCTCCGAGAGCCGAGAACACGAGGTTCTTTCGGGCTAACCTTGGTCAAGGATTAAAGGTGAAAAAGATTGACCATGGTTAAAATCTGTTCTCGACGCTTCGCCACTCGGCACTATCTTTTAGAAAGTTACGTCGTCTAAAACCCCGACTCACGAAGTCGCAACATAATTATAACTTGATTAATTAATTGCCTAATCTAAGATTTTCCTCCCCTTAATTGAGTCTTAATTATCTCCATCTCGCAGTTTTGCGACTCGGCATACTAATCTCCCAGAGAATGGTCTTCGAAGTTCCGAGTCACGATATGGTGAATAAATTGATTATAAAATTAATGATACTCCAAATCACGATTACTGTTAATTAAGCTAAAATCGGTTCTCGCAGTCTCGCGAGTTGAAGACTCAAAAAGTTAAAAGGAAATTAACAATGCAGCGAAAAGCGAGAAAGTTATTAACGTTGCTAAGTTTTGATAATTTAAAATAGAGCAAGATATGTCCCGCGCATCGAGGCTTGCATGTTTCCCGAGGTTGCCATCCTTCTCCCTACTCCGACTGACTGTCAGACTGCCCAACATTGATGACATTAATGGAGAATTAGAGTGAATCCACGAATAATAAGATCATATTTTTACGCAATAAATTTGTTTCTAATTGTGATTTGACAGACTTATTTCGAAAAGTACAGAATTTTCAAATATATACAGCAGTTTCATTTTATTATAATGAAAACATTTTTCATAAGCGCACAGAGCTCGTCATTTTCCGAGTGAACTAATTTCTGCATGTATACATAGGTCTATCGCAGAAGGGAGAAAACACAAGTTTCAGCTATGGCTCCGCGTAAAGCAGCGAAAGTGAATGTAGAAATCGCGGGACAGGGCTCAAATAATGTAGCAGATACTTCACCCAGAAGTGTCGACTCGATTCCCAACTGGTCATTTGTCTCAAATGTTCTGCAAGCAGAATTGGTAGATTATTCAGACGACTCCGATGACATCGAAAGGAATGATCTACACACCAAGTACAAGATAATCGTCCAATCGGGGATGCACAGAATAGCAACCAGGCCACGGTTGGTTCTGTATTACGACATGATCTGGTGGGCGTTGGACCACGTATACTTACCCACCAGGACGATCATGAACAACCAGCGAGTTACTGTCGGGACTTTTAGGCCCAAACATCTACAAACCATGTACAAGCTACCTTCGACGTCTGAATACACATATGGTGCCGAGTTCTTGGAGGAATTCAAAGAGAAAGAGTGTACCCAGTATGACAAAACCATGCTCAGTTTGATCAAAGATTGGGTTTCGCGCTCCGCGAAATTCAGAGCAAATGACCAGGGTGTTTATTCTATCTCTTCTTTGGAGCCATAGTATAAATATGTGGCGATGATGACATGTCGGCTATTTGGGAGAGAAGACACAACACATTTCTACATCGCGTGGGTGCCTCTCATGTTTCGGGTTGCAGAAGGTTGCTCGTTTAATTGGGCAAAGATGCTCTTAGACAGTCTGGCCAACAGGGTCACAGAGTATCGAGAGCAGAAGGCAAGTGGGAAACCATCCTCGTTTTTCATGTCAGCATATATCATGGACCCAGTGTGTTCCATGACACCATTCCCCTTGATGAGCTGGGCTTGGAATCCATCCCAAGAAAAACCCGTGCACCAGTATCATGACAAACTATGGGAGAATAAAGCAGAAAAGTTCATATATGAGATTTTTAACTGGGTGATGGTGCCCCTGCATATCGCCATTTTTGGGCATCCACCACCTTGCATCTCGGACAACATTGCAACAGGTCTGAGTGGCATAGCGGATTGGTATGTAGAGGCAGAATTTTCGTATTTCAGAGTTTTCAGGGCTTCTGTTCCCCCTCATGCACTGCCCTTGTTCATCCCCGACACGCTGGCTTGTCGAGAGGTCGCCTGGCAAACGGTAATTGGAGGCGTGAGCAAAGAAATCAAGGGTTACTCAAAGAAGGTATGGCCTTCTTTTCCCATTTGGCTGAATTCCTATTCTTTATTAGATTTTGGGCATGCCAAAGCCGAGGCTGCTTCCCTGGAAGACCTAAGTTTGGTCTCCATCAAAGTTAAAAAGTATGATCCGCAAAGGGTTGTGAGCAACCATTTGGCTCATTATGGGCTCAAGAGATTTGAGCATGAAAATTCACCCTCGGTTGACGTTTTTCGAGGGGCGAGATCGTATGAAGAAGTGCTAGCCCGGATCCAATAATTAGCACTCGAAGACACAGCATCTGTATTAAAGTTACAAGAACATAGAAGAAGAAGCCTTCCCACTGTGTTGGGGGGTTTGGGTATTTCTGAGGCGAAACAGAAGGATGTTGAAGGTTCTGAGGACCAAATTTCTAACCGCGGAAAACACCAAGAAGGGGAGCAAATGAAGAATCCCGAAGTAGAAGAGGAGACTACGCACCCACCCAGGGAACAGAGTTTAGAGGCGGAAGTAAAAACTCCAGGTCCACCAAGGGAAAAGAAACCAGAGACTGAAATAGAGACTCTGGGTACTCCAAAGGAGAAGAATCCCATCGGTACTCCCAAAGAATCGGCAAAACAAATAGGAGAGCCCATCACCTCGGTCACACCCTTGCAATCTGCACAGGGAAATGTCGGCGAGGGATGGATATTTAATGAAGAACTGAGGCCCATTAGAGCAGAGGAACTCCCTCCAAATGAGTTTTTTTTTTTATAAAAAGAGGAAGGCGGTAGTGAAAAAAGAGTTCTATCAAGAAGGAGAGTCCACTGTAAAAAAATATAAAATCATGACCGATGGTAAAAATAAGAAAAGTGACCAACTCGCCACTGAAATCGCGGGAACGCTGGGAGAATATGCTTTGGCAAATCAATTCTCAGTTGGGCTTTTGAATAACCAGCTAAAAAGGAAAAATTGCCTAATTAGGACCCTCAAGGCCAGATTGGCTACAGCCGCAGAGAATGCTAAAGGTCAGGCAAACATGGAGATAGAAAAAGCCAGAGTGGCTGACAAAAACGAAATAGAAATGATCAAGACCAAGCTTGAGAAAGCACAGTTGGTGATCTGAGATGGTAGAGCCCAGGTGAACCAACAGAGAAATCTGATTGAACAATTGCAGGCTCGGGCAGAAATCATCGAGAGCAGAGAAATAGATATCAGCATATTTAAATCCCGAGCTAGTGAGTTTCGGAGCAAAATATTTTCGGCACAGCAGAATTTGCTTTCCAAGATAGGAGAGATTCGGGAGACCTGTCTGTTGGTGAATCAGGTGTCCAAGAACCTGACTGCCAGGGAAAGGGAGGCCGAAGTGGCTCAGGTCGCTTTTCAGGATGCAGTAATTGCCACAAATAACATGTTTTCGGCAGGCGTTCCTGGGCTTGCCATCCCTGAACAAACCAGAGGCAATATTCTATTGAAAGATTGGGAGCATAACATTGCCCTGGGAAAGGAACAGGTCCAAAAGGTAATCCACTCTTTAGAAGAAGCTTTTAATTCCATAGATGGTGAGCTGTTGTATATTGACAGCCGAGGCAATGCAGAAGCATTGATGCAAATAAATGTGGAACAGATCTCACTCGATCTGAAGGAAAAATATGAGAGAGATTCAACCGACATCTTCCAGATGGATACGGTGGACATGGCCAAAATTGATAAGCACTTGCTCAAACCTAGCGCGCAACTAATTTCCCTCGACATTGTCGATGCACAAATGGGGGACAAGCTACAACAGTTAGCCCGAGAATGTTACTTCGCCGAGGCCAGCTGTCAAGCAGAGCCTTCACGGCTCGTATCTCCGTTTGTAGAAAAATGTATCGCCTGCACCGAATCAGCGCGAAGACGAGCACCTGGCACCAAGTAAAGATAGAGCAAGAGAAAGGGAGCAATTGCGCTCCTCTCGGTTGTAACCGAATTTGTGTAACTGTAGAGATTCTAACTGATCTGTAAAGATGTATAAATATATCACAGAACGAAATAAACAGGGCTGGACCTTTTTGGTGGATTGTAATAGAGTTTTTGCATTCGAGAAGTTAATATAAGCAAATCTGGAGATTCTCGATTCCGTCCAGACTGTGTTACATGTTTGTTTCTTCGTATTTTATGTTTCATTTCATTCCATTATTCATAATTGATGTGCTTTGTTATACTTTAGTACGACCACTACTATAACAAAAGGATTTTGGTTTTTTGTATTTGTTTATTGTCTTTCCTCTGCACCAGCTATCAGCGGGTGTAAGACCAATCTGCACTTTCAGAATTCTACGTATATTCTTTGCTATGTCAGTTATTTTCTTACTAATTTCCTCTTTTGTTTATATGTGAGTTTTCTCTTTGACAGGAAGCTTGCGTTATATGCAGCTAAATGTTTCTCTTTCACATCACACCTTTATATTAAAATATAATACAGTTATAGGAAAGAGCCTTCAATTTGCATTTCTATTATTCCAAAAACGTAAAATTCTCTTTATTTCGACCAAATCGAGACAACATTTAATCTCTCTTTAAATCCTTTCCTACTCTTACTGTTCCTCCATGACTGTCCCTGCAGCAACACAGCCCAATATCGAACCGAGACTATCGAATCAAACGCATATTGCTTTAAACCTTTTTGACATAATCCTGAAAACTGCTAATAACCGGGAGGAACTTGAACGTTCATGGGCAGCCATTGAACACGATATAACTACTCTGGAACAATTGGAAGCTAGACGACGCGAACATAGAAATCTTCCCTAGTTTCCTATACCGAAGGTTGACGTTACCCTCTTACCCATCTTTCACCTACTTTCAGATTCCTTGACACTGTACTTTTAAGCCTTAAGTACAGACTCAGGAACAACACCTTCCATGATCTCCCCTTTTAAACCCTCCACCATCTCTTGTAGTTCATGTTTTGTTACTGTCTTCTTTTGTAAATAATTTATGTCCCTACGCATTTCTTCACCTTCATCAAGATTCCATGTAGGATTATCTGGAGGCTTATTTGGTGTAGAAGTTCCCTTTTTGGTTGGCATGTTGGCCAAGTATCACTTTTGAACCTTGATTTTGAGGTGGTTCTACTAGACAATATTTCCTCTATTGTATCTCCAAAGTTTCGACCCTTCTGGATATGAAACTTTATTTTTTGTAGTTCTCTAATATTTCTTCTCTGCAATGCCACAGGTCTGATCAAAATTGGATGTCCCAAGTGGAATTTATGGTAACTTCCCCACAACTTGCTGATTTTTGGCCTTTCTAATAGATGTCACTTCTATAGCGTGCCCCTCACAAAAATAATTGATATAAAATTTTGAAACTCATACCAGAAATACTAAAGACTGTCCACTATCTAATGCAACTAGTCTCACTCAATTTGGATACTCTAGGAAGAGGTCATGATTGTTTTACTTGGAACACCTTCTTGAGACTAGTCAATAGGACTAGTCAGATACCCTGTCTTCCACAGGGTGTAGCTACAAATGTAAGACAACCCATAAGTTGAAAGTTTTACCACAGATACCTTACTAATTTCTGTGAATATCCTTTGGAATTCAGGGTCTGAAACATTACATAAAATCATTTATAGCAAAAATTCTGCAATGACTCGGTTCAGGATGATTCCAGAACCCTATCTTGCACAGGCTATATATCTGAAATTATAAGGCCTCAGGAGCTGAAATTTTAACCCAATGTACCTTGATCCATATTATAAATATCCTCCAAGCCGTTCCTTCTGAAATGTTGTAGAAAAAAAAGTTATAGAGAAAATTCCAAGGTGTCTCAGATGTAGCAGCGAAACCCCAAGACCTTGAGCTCCGATACCATATGTTAAGAACCAAATATCAATATAGAATAGAAAAACATCAGAATAAGTACTCAATGCCTTGAAAACAAGATAAATTCAGATAATAAGCCTCTTTGAGGGGGAAACCTCCTTATGCCCACATAAATGTATAATTCCTAGATGATTCCAAATGAAAATGTCTTCTTGGTATATATAGGAGACTAGGAGGTATAATTACAACTAATGGAATAAATCTGACATAAATAAAATAATCTTACTAATGTAATATGCCCCAATTAAGGGGTAATGAGCCAATATTAGGGCTTAACAATATGGCATAATATTCTCAAGTGGCAGTTAGAGGGAATGATAAGAAATGATTTCTTTGGTAAAGGTTGGTTGACCAAGAATGGTTTGAAGCATGAAAGGAAGTTGGATTTGGGCATATTACTTCCTTGGGTAATGTTGTAATTAACCATTTAAAATTTTGATTTGTGGATTGTGTTTATAGTAGTTGGGTGATCCAGAATCGGATCCAGGAGCCTGACAGGGCTAAAAAAGGCTCAAAAATGAAAGTTCTCAGAATCTGACGAAACCAACGCCATTGCATCCATCTCGTCTTCCTGATTCTGGACATATATTTACTTCATCAAATGGACACTGTATGCGAAAGATATTGCATTTTGATAAAAAACCCAAACAGGTAAAAAAAGGGGGTGACTGTACAGTCCGTACAGTCCATGTGGTAGGTTGACTATACAGGTCGTATAGCTGATGTGACAGCTTCTGGTGATGAAACGTGGTAGGTGATGTGGCATACAATAGGGATTGGACCAGTCAGAGGGTGACATGTGTCACCACTGTAAGGGTGACACATGGCACAGGCTGACATGGCAGACATAGTGGCATGCTGACACGGCAGTGACATGGCAGTACGGAGCTGACAACTCGGCAGACAAGTGGACCAGTCATTTGTTAACAAGTGGCATCAGTTCGGGTGAATAACGTGGTGCCACGTGGCCCAATCATGGGATTCCACGTGGCACCCATTGGTTGGCTCATTGGTTTGTGCAAAATATGGGGTCTCCACTGGAGTCGAACCCCCGACCTCCTCCAAGCTACGGACTGGAAGGACCAGGCTAACCACCCACTCCACTGTTGGTTCTTATTAACCATATGGAAAATTATTTATTTGAATTAAAATAAAGTTCTAGTCGGAGGCGGAAAGGGCTGGGGCCTAGCCCCAGCTCGCGGTTGTATTGACGTTTCATATATCCAGAGCACAGAGCGAGGGGATTAACATGCGCGGGAGTTTAGATAAGGGCCAGCCCTTGGACCCCATGCCACCATGTAACCACAACACGCGTATCGGGGGGCCTATCCCTCAAGGCTCAGGCTATTTTAGGCCGAGGATCCTATGCAAGCGTCGATGACCAGGAGCCAGCCCGGACAGGGGGCTAGCGCACAACAGGTGGAGCGCCTGGCCACATGGTCACCTCCCATATGACCAAGAGCATGCCAAAAGGGGGATGCGCCCAAATATATATGCAAGTGGTTTTTCTATATAATGTTTAGTGGATTTTAATTGATTTTATGCCTGTAATTAATGGATTTTGGTCATTTTTGGGAGATATTGGGCATTTTTGGAGGCCAGATTTTGGGAGGAAGTTGGGGATGGATAACCAACTTTAGATCTATAAAAACCAAGCCTGTTTGAGGCCATGGAGGATAGTCAGAGCAGAGTTATTTTGAAGGGAAGCCAAGCCAAAGCCATTTTTATGCAGGAAAGTTGTTGAGGAGCAGACGCTTGCGGGCCATTTCTGGGAGCTTCGGTCATCCGTTTTGCATGTCGTTTCTTTTGCTGGGTGCTAGAGATCTGGAAGAACATGACCAGATCAGTCTTGTAGCCTAATAGCACTACTTCAATGTACTTTTTGAGCTTTGAATAGAAATAAAGAAGCCTCCCCCACAGAGACAAAGGCTCAGAGACGTAGGCAATTTTGTGTTGAACTCCGTTATCAATTCTCTTGTTATGGTTTGTTGTTTATTACTTCATTTCAGATCTACATATATGTATATGGCTGTCATAATTCCTCTTATTTCCTCATTCTTTCATTAAGATTCTCAAATGGTTAATTAACACATGCAATTAAAAACTCAACCACAGTCATTAAAAGATCTTTTCGGATCAAGTGGTATCAGAGCTAGTTGACGTTTGGATTTGAGTTTTTCATGTTAACCAAGGAAAAGATACAGTGTGGTGAATGTGAGCTTGTTGCATAGAATCCATTAATTGGATTGAGAAAGAGAGCTTCTCACAGCGAGAAGATGGCATCGGAAGAAGGGATTTCTCAGGATGAGAAAGAGTTCCAGAAAACTTTCCTTGCTATGTTGAAGATGGTGAAAGTTTTCTACGAGGATTACTTGGAATGAAAGAGACCAGTTTTGGGTGAATCTTCAAAGGGAAAAAGTGAAGAGGAAGAGGATCATCCTCAGATTCCTCCATCACCTCCATCACCACCTCCATCATCACCACCTTCTTCTCCTTCTTCTTCAAGTTCAAGTTCTAAATCTAATGCAAAGAAACATGTTCATAAGCATAAGAATGAAATGCCATTGTTAAAACTTGATGTTAAATTTGAGTTGCCCATATATGATGGTGAAGTAAATGTAGAAAAACTTGACAATTGGATCAGGCAGATGGAGGTTTACTGCAGTGTGCAACAGATCAAGGATGAGGCCACACAAATCAAGTTGGCATCTTTGAGACTTGCAGGTACAGCTCTCATATGGTGGCAAAGCAAGTTGCAAAATGGAATGCAACAAGTGGGTAATGTATTTCCATCATGGAAGAGCTTCATTTCTGCACTTAGGAAACAATTCTATCCTTTGGGTTATAAAGAAAAAGCATTAATTGAATGGCAATCTTTAAA
>ML780244.1:415338-438331 GCA_009831015.1 Picea engelmannii
CAAGATTATGTGGTTCATGCTCATCATGTTAAGGCAAATAAAACACTTCAAACAATGGAACAATTAAAGAAGGAAGTGCAAGCAAGAAACAAACCAATAATTGTTTCAAATGAAGTAATCGATCTTAAGCAAGAACAAGAAATAATTGTTGAATGGAAAATCAATCATAAGTTTCTTCAAGATAATCTCATGTCGTGCAAATATTACAAGTATATCAGCTCATTTGCAGACATCTTTTTGATGCTGTCATTAGTAATGTTGTCTACATGGATGATAGTGGCTTTAGTAAGATGTAACAGGGTTCAAATGGCTAACAATATACTGTCAGTTGTCATGATTGTGTTACAGTTGATCCTGATGAGATAGGTGCAAAGGACAAAGTTCAGAGATAGAGGACAAGCCAAGTGGCCTATCCCGAGCTTGTTGACTGGTTAGTAACCTTTTGGGGAGAAAAAGGTCTTTTAGTGGGGAGGTGTGATCTAGGAGCCTGACAGGGCTAAAAAAGGCTCAAAAATTAAAGTGCTCAAAATCTAATGAAACCAACGCCATTGCGTCCATCTCATCTTCCTAATTCCGACCATATATTTACTTCGTCAAACGAACTCCATATGCGAAAGATATCACATTCTGATCGAAAACCCAAACAGGTAAAAAAAGGGGGTGATTGTACAGTCCGTACAGTCCACGTGGCAGGCTAACTGTACAGACCGTATAGCTGATGTGGCAGTTCCTGGTGATGACACGTGGTAGGTGATGTGGCGTACGACAGGGATTGGACCAGTCAGAGGGTGACACGTCTCACCACTATAAGGGTGACATGTGGCACAGGCTGACGTGGCAGACACAGTGGCATGCTGACAGGGCAGTGACGTGACAGTACGGAGTTGACAACTCCACAGAAAAGTGGACCAATCAGTTTTTGACAAGTGGCATCGGTTCAGGTGAATAACGTGGTGCCACGTGGCCTAGTCATGGGATGCCACATGGCACCCATTGGTTGGCTCGTTGGTTTGTGCAAAATATGGGGTCTCCACCGGAGTCGAACTCCCGACCTCCTCCAAGCTATGGACTGGCACGACTAGGCTAACCACCTGCTCCACCGTTGGTTCTTATTAACCATATGGAAAATTATTTATTTGAATTAAAATAAAGCGCTAGTCGAAGGCGGAAAGGGCTGGGGCCTAGCCCCAGCCCGCTGTTGTATTGACGTTCCATATATCCAGAGCATGGAGCGAGGGGCTTAACATGTGCGGGAGTTTAGATAAGGGCCATCCCTTAGACCCCGCGCCACCATGTAACCACAGCGCACGTATCGGGGGGCCTATCCCTCAGGGCTCGGGCTATTTTAGGCCGAGGATCCTATGCAAGCGTCGATGACCAGGAGCCAACCCGGACAGGGGGCTAGTGCACAACAAGTGGAGCGCCTAGCCACATGGTCACCTCCCATATGACCAAGAGCACTCCAAAAGGGGGCTGCACCCAAATATATATGCAAGTGTTTTTTTTATATAATGTTTAGTGGATTTTAATTGATTTTATGCGTGTAATTAATGGATTTTGGTCATTTTTGGGAGATATTGGGCATTTTTGGAGGCCAAATTTTGGGAGGAAGTTGGGGATGGATAACCAACTTCAGATCTATAAAAACCAGGCCTATTTGAGGCCATGGAGGATAGTCAAAGAAAAGTTATGCTTAAGGGAATCCAAGCCAAAGCCATTTTTATGCAGGGAAGCTGTTGAGGAGAAGACACATGTGGGCCATTTCTGGGAGCTCCGGTCATCCGTTTTGCGTGTCGTTTCTTTTGGTGGGTGCTAGAGATCTGGAAGAACATGAAAATATCATTCTTGTAGCCTAATGGAACTGCTGCGATGTACTTTTGAGCTTTGAACAGAAATAAAGAAGCCTCCCCCACAGAGACAAAGGCCCGGAGACGTAGGCAATTTTGTGTCGAACTCCGTTATCAATTCTCTTGTTATGGTTTGTTGTTTATTACTTCATTTCAGATCTACATATATGTATATGGCTGTCATAATTCCTCTTATTTCCTCATTCTTTCATTAAGCTTCTCAAATGGTTAATTAACACATGCAATTAAAAACTCAACCACAGTCATTAAAAGATCTTTTCGGATCATTGGGAAAGAGTGGTTCTTGTTGGTTGTTTCCCTAAAAGAGGGTAGCATAATTATGAGTATCTCTATGGGAATTATCATATGAATGGTTGTAAAATCTCAAGGAGGAATGATGTGGAAGTTTGAAATGTCAATGTGTGTGGATGACATAGAAAATGTGCAATCATTGAGCTTGCAATGCTCTCTCTCTCTCTCTCTCTCTCTCTCTCTCTCTCTCTCTCACACACACACACACACACACCCACACACACACACACATACTTGAATGCATGGATTGTATGTAGTGTAAGGATGGTTGTTATGAATTTAGGTAGGATTAAGTGAGCCTTAAGGAAAATGAGCACTTTCCTGGATTGAATGATACCATGGATTCATGGAAGATCCTTTGTTGAGGGTCCAAAAATATTGATGGAATAATAACTTGAGGAGGCTTCACTCCCTTCCTAAAAAAGAGCTAATAAAAAAGTTTGAAGAGAAATGAGCAAGAAGTGCTTTGTTGTTATTGTAGAAGGAAATATAATTATACCTTTGAAACTTCTATGTAAATGATTGTAAACAATCATGAGTGAAATGATATAAGAAAATATGCAAGTGAAACTATGAAGTGTTCCAGTGGAGGACACACACAACATGTTGATGCACGTGACTAAGTGCATAGTGTATGAAAGAAAAATGGAATAATGTGCATGCATGAACATGGAAAATCGGATGCACAATAGGAATGCATGCTTATATTCCTTATGGAATATTGGGTAAACAACTAAAATGGTAAATATGATGTTGACTCAGGATTGATACCATTTCAAGAAACGAGGGATATGCAACAATGGAGTTGCATGTTGAAGAAGTTTCCTATGGAGGAAATGTGTAAAGAAACATGTCAAGAGAATGGAGTACATTAAGGACTATTGGAAAATTAGATAGCGGGATACAAGCCTATTTGTATAAGAATCATGGATTACATTTTGAAATATAATGCATGCATGAAGTGCACGCAAGTGAATGATTAATCACCTTGATCCCAATTATGGTTGACGTGCAAAGATGCATTGCCATGATGTTGAATTGTGAATTATTTTTGGATGACATAGTATGATGCTACATCTAGGAAAGGTCAAGATGAATACTTGGTTGAAACTACCCAAGGAAGAGAGCAGGAAGGTCCCAGAAGGGGATGAATTCTCTAGGAAAAAAAAAAAAAAAAGGAGGAACACTTTCCTCACTATTAAAACTTTGATTTTTTTAACAAAGTTGTAAACTATAAAAGTAAAGCTGGAAAACAATTTTATGAATATGTTAAAATAAATCATCATGGTTAAACCATGATGTTGCAAAGGCAGTGAGGCCTTGGGGATAGTTCAGTTAAGCTTAAAATTCCAAACTGTGTAGGAGGAGTTGGAAGAAGGGAAGAGACCCTTAACTCCTCTCTTAATGTTTATTTTGTTTATTTAGGATGAGGAGATTGATATACAGGTGTATGTAAAAAATTTTGCATGAGAATAATGATAGCTTCACGACTATAGAGACAATTGAAAATTTGATTGTTTTTACACTCATAAAAATATTGAGGATAATGTAACAAAGTGTATATGGATATGTTGATACATATTTGGAATTGTTTGTTGATTTAAATTGACCATTGTGTGTCATTAATACCCAAGTAGGGTAGTATTCAGAAAAAATAACTTGAATGACAGAGGGAGGAACCTCTAGCATCCAAGGATGGATGAAATACTTGCAAGAAAATTCATGAACAATTGTGTCATAAAGGCATTGACCAATTGATGATGATTGGGAACAAAGTGATCATACACATCATGACTTAATGCATTGAGGAAATTCATATTTGCATGAGTGGGAATGTATAGGATTTCCCAGTATGGAAGGAGGACCTTCCAATATTATACTAGAATTGTAACGATGGTAAAAAGATAAATTGGGTGGCTATGAATAATGACACCTTGGTTATTAGTGAAGGAAGAATGTTGGAACGCATTCATGTGAAACTTTCAGTTTCAGGTGTGCTGATTTGAGGCTATGATCAACTCAAACTAGGAGGAGCAGTCTTATTGTAATAATGAATATGGATAGATGATCCTTGAGTTGGAAGGTTGGCTGAGTTCCAACGTGCTCTAGAAAAGTTCCTAATATGAAATGTGGTAAATTGGAATCAATGCAAAGGTCCATTATGTATGAGTGAGGCAATGGACATTGCAACATTGATTAAATTAATTTAATGTTTGATTGCATTTGAAAATGGTTGGTATTCCAATGATGCATATGTGGGGAATGATAAATCCTTTTATTTTTTATGATTGAATAGATAAATGTGATGTGATTGTTAGTATGCACAATTTTTGAATTGTTTGGAAACCACTGCAAGTGTGAAATTAAGATGTATGTGCATGATAAACTAAAAAATTGTTCAGTTGTGTGAATATGTATTTGCAGGAAAGATAGTCTTGGATATGACAGTAGTGTAAGTCCATAAGGAAGACCAAAGCTTGTTAGGTATCAAATATCCAAGCTATTATGAGAAACAAAATCTCATACTTGTGAATATGGTTTGTGTGTGGAATAGATATGAAAATGAAAATGTGGAATTATAAATATGTGGGTAACAAATTTGATATTTTTTAAATTGATGATGGCATCTCATGGATTACTATGTGCATGTGATACACGTGAGATGAAATATTTTTCCTAGAGGGTCAGATGATGGTTATCAAGATGAAAGTGTGGAAATAGGCCATTGTTGTGACATGAGAACCCATATGCCATGATCATCATAGAGAATGTCATGTTGCGGTAACACGAGCTGGAGGGACACCTCGGCAAAGCGAGCTTGGGAACACCTCAGTTGCAAGACTTGGTGAAGCCTTTGAATCTCTTCTTGTGTGATAAGTCCTTGGAAAGGAAATATGGATCGCCTAAGGGACCGTATAGTAGAGACGATGATACCTGAGCCTGGGCCTGGAGGGTGAGTGAATGCAAGTAATTAAAGACTTTGATAACTCTTGTAAATTGTTGATTGGGATCATGAGCACAATGAGCATGTCAAGGAAATAGTGAGCCAAGTTAATGAGACAACCATAAGGATGTAGATCCATGAAATTGCATAGATAAGTCTTGTGTTGATATGAGTATTTCCCCTTGAGTTTTGAACAAAAATGAAATGTTTAGGCATGAAACTATGAATTAATATGCTTGTTGTATGATATTGTTGTGGGCAGGTGCTAAATTCCAAGAGTCTAGAAAGGACCAGACGAAGAAGAGGAAATTCATTGTTGAAACAACTAAAAGATATAGGTATGCCAGGTGTTGTTGAGAAGAACACCAAGGAAATTGTTCCTTTTGAAGGGGGAGGGGGTTGTAATACCCCATTTCTAAACCCTTGATTATATCAAATTATTCATAACTAATTATTTCCATGCAATGGAATGTAAATATTGTAAATGTATTATTGTTTAATTGATAATTCCAACAACTGACTGTGGGGTGAAGACTTAAAAGTACTAGCCATGGTACCACTAGAAGGAAGAAAGAGGAAACCTAGAGTGGGGTTCATTAGGATAAGATGACCCAAGCCTCCTTGATAAAATATTTAATTTGGAAATATTTAGTTATTTCCCTTAACTCTGATTTCAAGGAAAAATAAGTTAATGAGCAAGGACTAGTGGTTGAACAACCAACCACCCTCGATGAATGGAAGTATGGAAGGTTTCCTGAGGTGACATAAAGTTGTCAGTTAGAGGATAGTAGGAAAGATCACCATGAGTCCCCATGATTTACCCATGGGTTTCCTTCTAACAGAAGAAAGAGGAAAGGTCAAGAACCTTCTAGAGCGATACGTGCAAACGAAACACATAGGTAAATGCGAAAGGGGAATTATATGGTTTTGAGGGGCATGAAAAGAAGATAAAGGCTTTGAGTCTAAAGGGAGTGAACCCACGTATGGGAAGAGAGACGTGAGTATCAGAGGAATAATCTGGTTGCAGGACCCATACAAGAGTTTAGATACCCAACTCGATCTAATAGGTTGTGAGATCGATGTTGGAAAGGGAATTTGATAAACCTCGATGAGGCTTGGGTTGGGTGGGTGCGAAGAGATTCTCACCAAGAGAGAAGGAGAGTAACCTTCACATAACAACCTCCTTGAGAACTCAAAATATATTCCCTGGTCGTATCATGGCCTGGCATAGGGGTGACCTACTATTGAAGTGATTGAGCATGTAAAGCCTATGGTTGGGTGGAAAGGCAAACACCCACAGTCAGTTGGCTAGTGGAAATTTGTAACATATGAGTATTTCCTTTACTCAATGTAAATGGATCAAGGCCAAATGAATATTATATATAGTTGTCATATGAAAATATGTATTCCTGGTTAATGGTGTTAATGCTTATTCCTTTGGTAAATTATTGAACTTGAAGTGATAAGCACATGTATAGAAATGCATGTGTAATATGTATCTGAGAAGGAATACCCTGCATTTTACCTTGAATGATCAAGGAACTATACAAATGTTTTTATCCTATTATTTTAATCTTGGATATAGTTGTATGATTGTGATAGGAATGTGTATTTCATACATAGATTTTTGAGCAAGGTCCAGGGCTCTTGAAATCCTGGTTAGAACCTTGAAGAATCCCTAAAATTAGTTAATTTCGTAAATTGGGTGTTAACCCATATTGAGAAACTATGTTTAAGCCAGAAGGAATCACCACCGTTGGAATGGTGTGATGAGTTAATCCTATCCCTTCATTGATGGCAAGTTAATCATATCCCTTCAAGTGTTGAGGTTTGTATAGACTCAATGATGAAAAGAAGACCTAGAACCATCACAGTTGTCGACTCGGCGTGGTGATCAGATATGAATTGTTCATCGGGACTAGAATTCCTTAGAAGTGATTAAGGGAAGGCATCGTCATCATGAATGATTGAGAGCCAAGACTTGTATAAAGTATGGAGATGATGATGAAAATTTGAAGGACGAAATGAGAACCATGGATCAACTCATGGGTGAGATTAAATCTCACCCTTTCATTGGGAAGGTATCATCATCAGGTGACAAGTCCTTAAGTGGATCAATAGTTAGAATCATGAGTTCTAATGATGACGAGAACCTTGATATTAAATGACAAACATTGATCCATAGGGAGTGACTCCGATGAGATTTGAACCATTGATGACAATGCCATCATTTTCATAAGTGGGAGGTTGATGAGGTTGAGTTTTTCTCAGAAAGTGTTGACAATGATAGGGGTCATGGATTAACGAAAAATCATCGATCAATGCATAGGAAAGGCCTAACCACAACCATAAATTGCCTTAGGCCCCAATTAAGTGATAAAAATGGAACACTAATGTCATGATGATGTGGCTTGCCATCTCGACATCCAACGTATCCTACTTGTGACAGTTTTCAGGAGGGGATTGGATGACAGGACAAAAGTGGGCCTCGATGGGAGAGGAGGACCTTGGATATTCACTTTAATCCTTTCTGTCAGAACTACAGGATAAGAGATTTGGACCATTGGATTTGGATGTGTCATCATCAGAGCATGGGAGGTTGGTAAGGTTGCATGTTGGCCAAGAGTATAGATGACGATGAAGGCATGGGAAAATATATGTATCGTCGATTTGGTGGAGGCGAATTCGACGAGATATTGACCATTGGTGCTACAAGGATCATCGTCAGAGTATAGAATATGTGAGTGAGTATTGTGCCTAGGATATTTATATGACAATGAATATACTAAGAGGAAAACACAAGGAATATTGATCTGGGCGAGAGCTAGTCTCCTTCGTTGATCACCATAGTCCTTTCCCGAAGAGGAGAAATGAGAATGATGTCCTAATGTTGTGGAAGTACCATGTGTCACAATAGGTGGCAGGCGGTGATAGGGCCATGTGTCAGCCTTTTGATGACATGGATAGTCACGTCATCCCACACGTCAAGTCATGGGAAGATCTACATGTCATCCCATGATTGGTAGAAGGGACCGAGTGTGAGTTCTTATCTATTTTAAGTGTGGGGATAGGTGTCTTAATCCTATCCCTTAGATCCATAGTTCGAGAGATCTAGACCGTCAGTGACAAACACATCGTCGTCAGGGCATAAAAGGTTGGTGAATTTGAAGTGATGGCCAAAGAGAACCGACGATGATGGGATAAACCCAAGAAGGAATTAGAGCCATCGATTTCATCGGATGTAATCTCTCTGGAATCTGGTTCGTTGATGTGATCTCAATATCATTGACGAAAGGGAAGTCAATGACCTAAAGGAAGGGAGTTGGGTATTGAGTCGATGACAATGATGAATATCTAGAGGAAAGACAAAAAACTACTAATCGGCAAGTAGGATAGATTAAATCTTGGTCGTCGATTTGTTGTGGGTCCCACCTTTTCACCTTGGAAAAAGGTTAAAGGGACAAGCATTAACCACTGTACATGTTTAAGGTCTCGATCTGATTTGGGTTGTTGGATGTCAAGGGTTGAGAGTTGTCAGATAAAGAGGATGACATATCTTAGTCATTCGTTGGAGGATGTCGAGGCATGTTCCCTTGGCATGGACATGGATGAGTATCGATGACAACGATGTGTTGGGATTGAATGACAACCGTTGATCGACAGGATGACGAGAATGAGTCTTAGTCGTGGATCTACAGTGGGACCCACTATCCCTTTATCAAGTGAAGAATTGAGAAGACGTTAACCATCGAGCAATTTTGAGACACCGACAAGATCATGATTGTTGATTTTCAAATCCCAAGAGGTGTGATATATGGAGGGTGAACACATCAAGGTGATCGTCGTCGGAGTAGATCGGTCGGGGGTGGTGTATGAATCCTTAAGGTAAGAACCCTGAGGATGAAAAAGGTTGGCCTAAGTGATCGGGGTCGTTGATATAGAGGCTTAATGGGCTAGGTGGAAGGTACTATGCCAATGTCATGCAAGAGGAAACCAGTGGATGGGAGCCACATGGATGCTACGTGTCAGTGAGGTGGAATTTGGACCAATGAAGGATAAGAAAAAATTTGGAAGGCCAAAAATTTTGATCCGAGACTCAGATCTAAGCATAGTTACAGTCATTGGAAACCTCTTGATGAGAAAAAGGCGATGGTTCCCTTGAGAAGGGATTTTGAGATGGTTAAGGAAAAGTGAAATTTTAACACCCCATCAACCTAAGTAAGGACTAGTGGATTGGGTGTCCTACATGAGGCTATGTGGAGGGATCATGTATGTTGTGTGGTGGTTTTTGCTTCTCGATAGTTGTAAAAACATATAAACCCTTGTTCTCCCAACCAAAATAAGCCACTCAAAAGGATCCCTAGATAGTGAAAAATCATGGTTTGTATGAGAGCTCCTTGAATTGGAAAACACCTCTACCCTGAAATATGGGATCAACATATGATATTTTATGAAAGCATATAATCAATTTGCAATAAAGTAAACTAGACAAAATTAGAGATAAAACCCTACATACATAAATACAGATAAAAAGGGTGGTTAGTACAACTGATGGATATGAAAGTACATGTAATGTAGGGGATCTAACTCTGAATCTCATTTTCCATATTAAGCGTTTAGGTGGTATTAGCAAGGGGAAACATTACAACATAATTATTGATTTTTCTTTAGAGAGAGAGTTTCACTATTGTTCATTTTGCATTGATTTATTGTCCAACAAGTCATTGCATAATACCTATAACACCTATTTAATACATATAAACTCTCCCTTCCCTGTTCACCCACCTACTCCAAATACATGTAAACCCGGTTCAACTAAAAAATGCCTCTCCCCCACTTAATATGAAAAAATATATTGACTTGATCTTTCACAATTTTAAAATCCCATTTTATGAATGAATGTGATGAGATATTGGCCAACAAGTGAATCCCCTCCACTTTTGGTCCCATCATGAAAGGGTACCAACTACCTAGTGGACCTTATAACGTGGACCCTTTTACATTAAATAACTACCCACTATTATCTGATGGGTCTTATTCAAATATAATGGTTGCATAAATCAATTGAATAATTCCTAAGGGTTATACATGGCAGTAGGATACCTTGAGGTATAAAAGGAACATTCTCTTAGTGAAAACTTTTTCTTTAATACAAAGGGTCTTAGAGGAGTTGTATTTATCACCTACCATGGGTCACTCTCACTTTGATAGAACATATGAATGAACTAAGAAATATTTCCTTTAGGAAGGCATGAAAATAGAAATATAGGATTTTATAGAGACATTGGATGCTTGTCAAAGAATCATGGGTGAGACGATGAATACTCCTGGGGAATTGCAGCCTCTACCAATCCCAACCACTATCAGGATAAACATCTCCATGGATTTTACAGAAGGTCTTCTGAAAGCTATTAACAAATTGATTATCATGGTGGTAGTTGACCATGTTTCTAAATATGCTCAGTATTGTTCTTCGTCACACCCATTTATTCCTTCCACAATTGCCCAAGTCTTCATAGATCAAATTTTTAAGTTACATGACATGCTCATTTCCATTGTGTTAGATCGAGATCCCAAATTCACCAAATAATTTTGGCAAGGGATATTTAAACTTTAGGGTACCCAATAAAAAATGAACAACATCTATCATTCCCAAACCAATGTTCAAACAAAAGTGGTCAACAAGTTCTTAGAAACCTCTTTGTTATGTTTTTTTTTTTTTTGTAACTGGTGGAATCAACAACTTAAGCAGTTCTCATACTCACGTGACATGGGGTCAATTCTCGTCTGCTACAACTATAACCTCCAGGTGCGTCCACACCACCAGCAAGCATGGGGAAAGGGTAAGTCGGGGTGAGAATCGAACATGATACCTCCTTTACATATTTCCTTCATTAACACGGCACTTGTCAGTCAGTTTACACCCGTGCGGGCTCAAAAAATTTGAAGGACATGGGGGTGGGATTTGATCCACTTATGTGTGCACAGGTCACGATACAATTTAATATAGTATCTCTGGGTGAAGCCACATGTTCAACCAATACCTCAAGGTTCCCCCATGCCTCGAGGTAAGGCCCTCATAGGAATTGAACCCTCCCCAATGATGAAAAAATCCTCTCTTTCCACCATTGGATCCAACCCCTTTGGGATTTTTATGCTTCTCTTTAGAAATTCCACACCAATGGGAATAATGGCTACCCCTTGTAGAATGGTGGTACAATATCACTCATCAAGGTTCTACCCAAATGACACCATATGAACCTCTCTATGGCCCAAAACCCTTGTATGTTGCTTCATATTTACCAAGCACTTCCAAGGTTCATCTAGTGGATCACACACTGTAGAGAAGTCATGCTATGCACACTTAAGGAGAATTTGGTTCTAGCTCAAAATAGAATGAAGCAACAAGAAAACCAACATCACTCAGAGTTTTGTATAATGGGAACACGAGTTTCGTCACCTTCAATCCTATAAAAAAATTACTTCAAAGAAAAAACCCACCAAAAAATCACACCAAAGTTCTATGGACCCTATAACATTATTCATCATATTGGACAAGTTGTCTACAAATTGTCTCTTCCAACCAACTCCAAGATACCTCCAGTCTTTCATGTGTCTTGTTTGAAGAATGTAGTGGGATGAAATTGCAGGGTGAAAACTATGCTACCAAAACTTGATGAAGAAGGGTCCATTTGACTCTAATTAGAAGCAATATTGGCTACTAGAGAGAGTAAATTATGCTAGTGCATAGTGTGATAAGTACTAATCTAGTAGAAATATATGCATCTAGAATATGCCACATTTGAATTAGTAGTGATATTAAAACAATTTATACAACTATAGCCTTGAGGATAATACTTTCTTTGAAGGGGGAGGGCATGCGCGTTACCCTAACCTCCCTACTGTCATGCCTACTTTAGGGTTCTTATGAGATAGTCAATTAATGTGTGTGGCCATCTTCTTTGAACAAGGTCCATTGGATAGCTAGTGGATAATTATTTAATGTAAAAGGGTCATGTTTATCAAATGTAGTTGGTACTTATTAATGATGGGACCAAAAGTAGTGAGGGTTTTTCTATTGAGAATCTATTTATAAATTGAGAAGGTGGTCGAATTTTTTTGTCTTGATTTTTTGTAATTAGATCTCTGCTCATTGAGAGGTTGCATTGCCTTAGGATGTCCATGAATATTTCTCTTTTTCTTATGGAAATCATTAATACAAGGGTTATAATCACATATCTCATCTCATTGATCTCTTGTATTTGATTTTTTAAATTTATATTCTTTGAATACCTTGTTTGTGGTTCACATATAAGGGTTGAGGATCATTAGATTTATAGTACTTGGTGGACATTTTAGAGTGCCACTCTGTGACATGACCAAGGAGTCAACTAGCCCATTTAGCCTAATCATTGCACTCTCATCAAGGTGGTTACAAGGTTTTTCCTATGATAAGGTGACATGTTTGCAAGAGGCGGAAGCATGGATATAATTAGTATGAAACATGAATAGAAAATTTCAACCCTAAATCTATCCATTTCAAAGAACTCAACGCCTAGTGAGACTACTAATGTTGGTTAGGAGCAACTTGTTAATGAAAACACTCTTGATATTGATAAATACTCAATGATCATAATAATATCTCTCACCAATCAAGACTCTTTTGATATCGATAAGGACTCAATGATCATGATGAGCTCTCACCAATTGTTGGCTTAATGTTTCATAAAGACTATAATTATAATTTATATCGTGTACCTTGTGGTTCCTTCGAATTGTTCCCTATGTTATTTTGAACATATAATTTTGTATGTCTATACACTTACAAATTTAAAAAATAATCGATTATATCTTATGACACGACCCACTTTCTTTAAGTTTTCTTTACATTAAAGCTTTGGACATCTGGTTAGTCCCTACCAAGCCAAGGACTATAGCTTTCGGTATGAAGTCAACTATCATTGACTACTTATTAGTTGGTGCATTTTGTTAAATTTGTTAAATTAATTGGTACATTTTGGTGAGATTTTTATACACCTTGTCAATATTTTGACATATCTTTTATTAATTTTTTTTTTATGGAAATTAAAAATTTCTTTTTTAAATTTCAAATAAATTTTTTCTCATTTTGTGATTTTCCCACATCATAACTAAATAGTTCTAGTGGACTAGTGGAGGGAAATATTATTGCCTATTTGTTAGAGTTTATAATTAGTTTAAAAAATTGAATAAAACTAAATTATCCTATTGGTCCGACAACACATTGCCCTAACAGAGTGGATGAGATGTCCTCCTATCTTCACCGCCTCTGCATGCACTGCAAAGTAAATGCCCTATACCATTCTACAATCTTCACCGCCTCTACTATGCACCGTCTCCAAAGCCAAAAGAGAGAGAGGCTCCTGACCTCCACATTAAGGAGGTACCAAACCAGTTTCTCATCCACCTATAGGAATCTACTCATACCTCTTAACTCAACCATATACACAAAGCACACACAACTTCCTCTCCAATTTCCCCATGAAATCTATGCACCAACAGTCTGGGAATGACTAAGAACCCCGTGCACAAAGAAAATTGGAAGCTCAACGTCCAATGTTGTGAAGATTGGTTCCATAGTAGCATGTTCAGAATATAAGTAAGTTCAGAATATTGTACATAGTATGTTTTTTTAATTTGATTTCTCAAATGAAATTTGAAGTTTGACTAATGGGAAATACATGAATATGACTGGGGAAATGAATGAATTTTAGAAGGCAAGCTCAAGAGAAAGGATTACCCTACATTGTTGACAATAGCAAGTGCGAATCTGGCATTCAATCCCGGTGATCAACAGACTACTTCTGAGACAAGCATGTTGAAATGACAATCTAAGCCAGACACGGGTAATAATTAGACACAATAAAATATAGAAGATAGAGACAATTAACAACATATTCATAGCATATACTATACTCCCTTTGTTTTTGGTCATTGTTGTACATCTGTGATTCCTCAAGTGTCATTTAATGGAGTCTGGGATGTCAAATAACTCCACATGTTAAAATATCTTCCACTCATAATTGAAAAAACTAAACAGATATTTGAACTTTGAAATCATAACTAGTTTGGCCTCTAAAGTTAATGTGGCTCAATAATAAGTAATAATCAGGTCGACCTATCACAAATGTAGATAATTCATACAAAATAGATTTTTTTGTGGAAATGAAAGTGGAATTTTTTGCGAAAATGAAAGTGGAGCTTCACAACTACCACAATCTTCATCTAATCATTGAAAGAAAGCATTAAAAATAAGAATATCGAACCAGCAAAACTAACAAATATATTACTCCAAGTCAACAGAAAATCCATTCCATTAACATCTCTCTCTTAAGGCTCGTCCAAAGTGTTATCACCCTAACAATTTTTATCGGGATCTAAAAACTTATGAAGTTTAGCGAGACACTATACCACAGTAGAGGCGTGATAGTTCACGGTGCTTAGCTATATTCCGCGGCGTATGAACGAATGTAGTGGAAGTGGGAAGGGAGTAACTCGGTGGGCCGTCGATCTTGAAGAATCTCAGATCTACAATCGAAGGCTACATCGTACAAACAAATAGCACGAAACTTAACATTGCAAAGGCAGACCGTGGAAAACTACTCTGGTTTCGACGGGGAACGTGTGGTGCTCTTACACACGCATCGGGGGAGACGACGGATTGCCCAAAACCACTTTTCCTATGGCCCAGATGTCACATGGTTCAAAACCTCATGTCGATAGCTCGCGGGGAGGATGGCAGTTGGTCAAATCACCTCACATCACCAGTCCAGGTACTTTCCTGGATGACGTACCAAAAGGACGTCGCCGCATAACTAACTCAAGGCTCATCATTCGAAGTGGATTGATGAAGCATGGAACACCAAGGTAATGTGACAGTAATTCATGAGAAAAGTACACAAACCATCAAATCTCAGATATGAATCATTTTATCCTATTCTGGGAAATTGTCATCTTATGCATAAGAAAAACAAGCTCGGCCTGTGCTCCTGAATTCTGTAAACTCAAAGGGTGGCCAAATCAAGGTCTCTGCAAAGTCTGGAAGGCATGGATAATACCCATCAAACAGTGTCTGGCACGACTGGGTTCTCAGCTAAGGTACCAGGCAGGTCAATAAGAAAGAATGAAAGATGGGTCTTGTAGATGTTGGCGACTAAATTTCATACCGAACTTGAAACTGAGATAGAATCGGGAGTAAAATTAAACCCCGAGTAAAATTAAACCTCGTTATGAGGGATCTTGTCATAAATGAACATGCAGACAACACCTGCCACCCAACCGCAAAGAAGAAGAGGAGCAAAAGGAGGAAATCAAAGGCCAAAACCAAGATGATAGAGAGCGTCGGGGAAAATTTCGATTGGTGAAGTAACCTGGAGGAGGAAATTTCCAAGCTGAGGTGAATCCTCAAGTAAATTTTTGGTGTATTTAAAATAGTTTTGGATAGATGTCAGCTTAAGACTAGGGAGTCCTGATATGACAGATCGATTACTAACGGTTCCTTTAAATAATACAACTGTCCTTACTTTTTGTAACTTGTATATGTTTTTAGAATTACAAGGAAGTCAGAACGTTTTAAATTCCATATGAAATTCCTCTATATATGCTTGGCCTCACGAGTATAGAAGCATGGAGAAAAGAGGAGCCTGCCCTCTGTGTAGGAAAACTTTATAAATCTCTCGGGCTGGAATGAATACATGGGTGTAGTGGCAGATTTTGGGAATTTTTATGAAAAGATTCTAATTGGTGGTGTTATGAGTCTTGTTTTCTCTCATAGTGTGTGATTTCTGTTATTCTGTATTTTCATTTTGCTTTCTTCTGTCTAAATTGAGAAACTAAAAGTCTAGAATTCATTAGTCAATGCTCTCGGCTTGGCAATTTAGACTATGTTCATCTCTTCTAAACCATTTCAGAATTCATTACTATAATGCTCTGATAATAGTTGTGTGTTTCTTTTCTTCTAATACCATCTAAAATTTTCAAGCATAAACTTAGAAGTCACTTCCTCATTTAGCCTTTTCCTCTTAATTGTTTTCACGATTTGGAAATGAATCCTACATTCTTGACTCCATAGCCCAAAGGTCATCTTCAGCTCTTCAACAACTTTATTAAAACCCCAAAACTAACCAATTCTAACCATTGATTTCCATAGATGTATCAAGTGACACGAGAGATCCCTCTTCGAGTTGAGTAGGCTAGTGCCTCAGCTCTAAAGATGGTTGAAACATTTACCTCTGTCATATGTCTATTCAGTTGGACAAAATTTACAGAGTGCTGACATTCTGGTGCCATTGTCGGGGACAAAATTTAAAAATTTTCCCTGGGAAGAATGACATGGTTGAGTTCTAGGGTCTGAGAGCGGCAGACACTTAGGCACACATTGGCTGTATTCCTACTCTGGTGACTCCACTGATAAAAGAATCCTAAATTTCCAAAAGGCGACCCTTCTCTCAATACTTCAAGTGCGAGACAGAAACTTCACTGAAAGATGAAACTCCTTAACAGGGTCAAGTAAGGGCATCATGAGGGAAAACAGGTACTCAAAATGGGACCTCTTACAAAGCATTTTACTTTTCATTTTAAGTTGCCTCTGCTCCTTCCTTGACAATTCCAAACGAACTTTATTTTACCTATTGTATCTTAATAATGATCATAAAAGACTTAAAATTATATTTCCTCCTCTATACGTTGCACATGCATACCCTCGCCTTGTCGCTGGTTCTGATAAAAAGGTATCACCTAGGCCACGCAATGACAATGACCACGTTAATGAATCACATGAGACTCAGACCAATGTCTCTCCCACTATTTTTGGCCCAACACCCCCTAAGGCTCGACATAGATATATACCCTTAAAGCTACCTCAAACCCTTCATGATTTCCCTCCAAATTCCTATGAGTTCCTACCTGTGTTCGATGGAGAATCAGGTATCATATATGCTAAAAAGAACATTCAAGTGTTTGAGCATTTTATAGATTTATTCGAGATTGACCACGATGATGTGTGTATGAGAGTTTTCTCTCAATCCTTGAAAGGAGACACCAAACACTAGTTCAAACACTTACACCCAGAAACCATCAGCTCATGAGTGGAATTGAAGAAGGTTTTTTTTTAATTTTGGGGCAAGGAGAAATCCTTAGAGCTGCAACTCACTGAGTTTTACGCCTTGAAAAGACGTAGCAATGAATCTATTTCTGTATTCAGTAGAAAGTTCTCTAGCATCTATTATAATTTATCCAAAGAAATTCAACCCTCTGAAGTTGTTGCCATGCTCCATTATGCAACTGCTCTTCATCTATATTTTTCTTTCCTCCTGATGGAAAGAAGACTTGGGTCCTTACAACAAATGTCTAGTGATGCTCAAGACATTCAACACAACATCCAAGCATGTAAACAAACCCAAAATGAGGGGTTGAAAGTTCAAGGACATGAAAGTGAATATGAACATAAAATAGTTGATTGGAATCTTGAGCATAGAATTGACAATATCATAGGTCCTCTTGAAGTTTCCAATGCTAGTGATTTTGCAAAAAATTACATCCCACTTGTTGAAAGAGGAGGTGTTGATCCATCCCATGATGAGCAGAGGGCTAGTCGTTTTATGTATTCATTTGTAGATAGTCAAGAATATGAGTGTGAAAAGTAGCTTGTTGAAAAACAGGTTGATGTTCTAAGTTTGTTCTTGTTAGATGATATGGGAATATGTGAATGATTTTTCTATATATGATGAATATGATGATTACGATGTTGACCCCCTGGAAAAATCAACCACATGTTCTCTATCAGAAAATGTTCCTTTTCAGCAATATAATGAAAGTAATCAGGCTGCATATCACAATTACAGAGAAGAAAGTATTGAATCAGCTGAAGGGAATTCCTTACCTCTATGCTTTTCTTCTTTCAAATTGCTGAAAGAAAATCCTAAAATCATCATCGAAGAAAAAGAATCTATGCTTATGCAAATCCATGCTAGATCAATGGAGCAGAATGACAAGATGTCACAACATTCTTTTCATGCGCTTGAAGACCCTATTGTTTGCACTGAAATACAACCATATGTTGGTAATGGAATTGAAGACGGTTTCAAATCAGGTAGGATAACCCTACAATTATGTTTTGCTTCTTTTGAATTATTGAAGAAAAATATTTGTAGTATCTCAGGATAGGGATCCTCCAAGCATGAACAGAGTGGTGATGATAATTCTATGGACAATCACATAAAGGGTCATGCCAGCTCAGATTTGCAGTCTATGCTCAGCTATCAGCCTGGAAAGGACGAAGAAGTTGCTCCAGAAAGTATTGTTCAAGGTCATTTTCTCCATCCTGAAATCAGTATGGATTCTCAAAGTGAAAAGGTGTTTCAAAGTATTTTCTCTTCCCTTGAGAATGACATCGTGGTTAAATTTTTAAGCAACATAGACATGGATGAAAATTCTGAAATTGCATCTATGGAATTTTCCAACAATAGAGAAACAAATGACATAGATGAAGCAGTGTATGCCATTTGTCCATCAGAAACACAGAAAGATAATGAAGAGGCAGTGGTTTTAGTCAAGTCATTTGAAAATCAGGGTTTTGAAAATCCATCCGCAGGAACTCTAGACTGTGAAGTAGTGCATGAGCATAAACTTATTTCTATTTATTCACTGGAAAGTCAAAGTGGTTGTCCTCAAACAAATTTCCAGAAATTTAATGAAACCACATCAGAGTTGTTTGATGAACAAGAGGATAGCCTTGATGCATATTATATGGCTGTCATATTTGAAGATGTTCAAGAATATATGAATATTTTTGTTGATATGCATGGCCAAGCAGACAAACCTATCATCGCCATTTCATTCGAAGATGTTCTCATAACAGAAGAAATAGAGCAAAAACAACTAACACTGATGAAAGATACTTGCCTTTCGATTTTTGCTCGTCAAGGATAAATGATTTTTCATGATTTTCAAGATCCGATGGCCATCCTATTACAATCTTCAGTGAAGGATGAATTTGCTTCATTCATAAGCTCAGATTTTGGATTCAATTTGTTTTTTCAACCACCATCCTTTACGTTTTTCTACCAGCTTGAGAAAAATGTGAACAAAGGAAAATCAGGAAGCCAATTGCTTGATTGGCTGCATTGGCACTTTAGCATCACTTGAGCGAGTGTTCATTCCAGCAGTTTTAGGGTAGGTAGGGATGTGAAAATAAGCTTGTCGATCAAGCATTTTCCAGTTTGAATTTTCTAGCACTAGCTATAGCCAATTTTCAATAATGCACTTGGATGTCCCCCGTGCAGTTGGAAGCAGTGCACAGAGCTTGGTAGGAGCAGGACACACACATGTTTTGGGGAACATCCACATGGATCAGGCACCGGGTCTACAAGTTCTTTGCTACCTCGCTGGGAGGATAATATCCCCAGTTGGAGCCAATGTTATCACCCTAACAATTTTTATCAGGATCTAAAAACTTATGAAGTTTAGCAAGACGTTATACCACAGTAGAGGCACAATAGTTCAGGGTGCTCGGCTATATTCCACGGTGTATGAACGAATGTAGTGGAAGTGGGAAGGGAGTAGCTCGACGGACCGTCGATCTTGAAGAATCTCAGATCTACGGTCAAAGCCTACATTGGACAAACAAATAGCATGGAACTTAACATCATGAAGGCAGACTGGGGAAAACTACTCTGGTTTCGACGGGGAATGCGTGGTGCTCTTACACACGCATCAGGGGAAACGACAGATTGCCCAAAACCACTTTTGCTATGGCCCCGATGTCACGTGGTTCAAAACGTCATGTCGATAGCTCGCGAGGAGGATGGCGGTTGTTCAGATGACCTCACATCACCGGTCCAGGTACTTTCCCGGATGACGTATCAAAAGGACGTCGTCGCATAACTAACTCGAGGCTCATCATTCGAAGCGGATTGATGAAGCGTGGCACACCAAGGTACTGTAACAGTAATTCATGAGCAAAGTACACAAACCATCAAATCTTAGATATGAATCATTTTATCCTATTATGGGAAATTGTCATCTTATGCATAAGAAAAATAAGCTCGGCATGTTCTCCTAAATTTTGTAAACTCAAAGGGTGGCCAAATCAAGGTCTCTGCGAAGTCCGGAAGGCATGGATAATATCCATCAAACAGTGTCTGCCATGATTGGGTTCTCAGCTAAGGTACCAGGTAGGTCAATAAGTAAGAATGAAAGATGGGTCTTGCAGATGCTGGCGACTAAATTTCATACTGAACCTGAAACTGAGACAGAGTCGGGAGTAAAGTTAAACCCCGTTATGAGGGATCTTGTCATAAATGAACACGCAGACAACACCTGCCACCTAGCTGCAAAGAAGAAGAGGAGCAAAAGGAGGAAATCAGAGGCCAAAACCGAGATGATAGAGAGTGTCAGGGAAAATTTCAATTGGTGGAGTACCCTAGAGGAGAAAATTGCCAAGCTGAGGTGAATCCTCAGGTAAAATTTTGGTGTATTTCAGATAGTTTGGGACAAATGTCGGCTTAAGAGAAGGGAGTCCTGATATGACAGATCGATTACTAACATTCCCTTTAAATAATACAACTGTCCTTCCTTTTTGTAACTTGTATCTGTTTTTAGAATTATGAGGAAGTCAGAACATTTTAAATTCCATATGAAATTCCTTTATATATGCTTGGCCTCATGAGTATAGAAGCATGGAGAAAAGAGGAGCCTGCCCTATGTGCAGGAAAACTTTATAAATCTCTGGGGCTGGAATGAATACATGGGTGTAGAGGCAGATTTTTGGACTTTTTATGAAAATATTCTAATTGGTGGTGTTATGAGTCTCGTTTTCTCTCATAGTGTGTGATTCCTGTTATTCTGTATTTTCATTTTGCTTTCTTCTGTCTAAATTGAGAAACTAAAAGTCTAGAATTCATTATTCAATGCTCTCGGCTTGGCGATTTAGACTATGTTCATCTCTTCTAAACCATTTCAGAATTCATTACTATAATGCTTTGATAATAGTTGTGTGTTTCTTTTCTTCTGATATCATCTAAAATTTTCAAGCATAAACTCAGACCCCATAGCCCAAAGGTCATCTTCAGCTATTCAACAACTTTATTAAAACCCCAAAACAAACCAATTCTAGCCACCAATTTCCATAAATTTACAGAGTGCTAACACAAAGAATAACGAAGGAAGCGATTAAGTGAACGAAGCCTCTCGTTTAGTAATCCGTGTCTATAGCTAATCCCCTAATCAAGTTAGGTTCTTAGCGGGAAAAATGGAAAGCAATAGTTGCTTCTATTCTATATGATATTTTGTTAAGAAGAAAGCATGGCTTGTCTATAACAGACCAACCACTCCCTCTCCCTAATATCTCTTTCTTGTCATATGCTGGTGACTAATCTTTGCAAGATCTGAACAAATTTGAATATACATTGCAAAGCCGGTGAACATTGAGAAAAAGTTCTTTGTCCATAACAAAACCTCAAAAAAAGTGATGTAATACTATTGTTCTTCCTCCATAAAATCGAGTTATTACATACATCAAAGAGATTTGTCACATAGCCTCTTCTAAAAAAAAGTTGGATCCAAATCTTCTTTGTGGAGAAACAAAAAAACGAAACAACACAAATTTATCGGCATCTCTCCTGCGGTTTTTAGCCAATTGTTGTGGCTAGTATCCTCATCTCCTCATTGGGTGTTGATCATATAAGCATCTGATAGTGGCGGGTGGTTGGGACCCAGCTTCTTCCTCCCACGCAGTAAACATACATGTACAAAGAGATTAAGCTTGCTTAGCTCATCTCATCATTGGGAACATTTAACTTTACAAATGTGTTTGAATTTTTTTTAGTGTAAAATCCTTTGAGAGGACTTGCGGGTAGCTTTCTCTTTTATCAGATTCGATCTAGGTTTGAGTGGTGCAGGAGGACAGCAGAGAACCGGAGGTATCTTATGGTCCTATGACTTGGGAGTGTGGCATTCTACTTCTCCATTTTCTACCAACGAATCCAGATATTTTTCTGAAAAACCAAAGTTAGTGGTCAAGTTCAAAGTACTTTGAACAACTGCAAGGGGTGCCAAAGCAGGCGTGCTTCCTATTACATAGAATGAATCTACTTCTGAATTGACAGAATCCCTCGTCTTTGCTTCTGCCAGTGTAGATGGTCTATTAGCATTCTGGACAAAATAGAAAAATTCAGGGTTTTGGCTGCTCCGTCATGCTTTGCATGTAGCTTATCCTTCTTTAAAATAACCGTAACTGATATTAAAAATACATTTAAAAAGAAATCATAATACTAACAATAACTGATATTAAAGGATGTAAAATATATTTTTTTAAAAGTAAAATGCAATCACCGTATCTACAATGCATTGATTATATATATATATATATATATATATATATATATAATGCAAATATGCATACAACATAGAATACAATAAGTTTAATATGGGATTATTATTGTGTATATATGACCTTACATGTGTGAGTATATCTTAAGTATATTTTACATGTTCCATATAATGCGTGCTTAGTTAAAATATCTTCTTATCTTCTTGCAAATAAAATATCTTCTAATCTTCTTGCAAATAAATATATAGAAAAGAATCCAGGACATATACATGCAAAAATATATTATTATATGAAATTATTATTGATTTTTTCCTATTTTAAAATTTTCACAGGACAGGCTTGAATGATAAAGTTATAAGGAATTATACAAAATAATTTTTCTTCTTATTCTCTAAATACAAGAACACTATATGGCACCAAAGAGATTATGATTTGTGCCCGAGTTTCATTATCCAGGTACTATCCAGCGACTCTACCAATTTGAATGTAGAGTATGGACTATTGTTTGCATCACATATGTGT
>ML780245.1:0-18743 GCA_009831015.1 Picea engelmannii
CAGTTGGAAAAGAGTCAAGCCAAGTACAAGACGAGACATGACAAGCATCGTGTTGATCACAGTTTCCAAGTTGGAGATGAAGTTTGGCTTTACATCAGTAAGGAAAGGCTTAAAGGAGAAGGTAAAAAGTTGAAACCGATTCGATATGGTCCTTTCAAGATTATCGACAAAATTGGTAACAATGCCTTTTGTTTAGATTTGCCTCCTTATATGCAAATGTATGCAGTCGTTAATGTTGAGAATTTGAAATTGTATGAGCCTTCGTTGATTGATGATCATGGAGAGCATGTTCAGATTCCTTCTAAAGATGATTTTTCCCTAGAGCATCTTACAGAACTGCATGAAGACACCATCCTTGACAGGAGAATGCGAACTTCAAAACGAGGAAATGTGGAGTATCTTCGAGTTGGCCTTAAAGAAACAAATCCAAGCAAAGACAAGTGGATTGAGGTTGGAAGAGTGAGGGAACTATACCCTCATCTTCACATAGTATGAAAATAGTCTTTTGGAGGTCCAAAAGCTTCCCAATGGGGAGGTGTGATCAGGGGATCAAATTTTTCTCAAAAATTCAAAGTGCTCGGAATCGCTTCAAATCGAACAAGAGCATAGGCCTCATCGTTGTAAACCCAACACAACTCAATTCATTTCAAATAGACGTCGGGAGCGAGAGATATCGCGATCTGTTCGGATCGTCAAACAGGCAAAAAAAGGACGCTGACTGTGCAGTCTATACAGGCTGACGTGGCAGGGGCCGTACGATGATGTGGCAGAGATCGTACGATCGTATGTTGATGTGGCATGTGATGACATGGCAGTTTTTGATTGGCAGATGTGGTCGAATTGTGATGTGACACATGGCATCATTTTTGGTCAATGGTATGGTGCCATGTGGCCCAGTCATGGGCTGCCATGTGGCACCCCGTTATTGGCTATTGGTTGTTGTTTAAAATTGTATGGGGTCTGTGGGGGTCGAACCCCTAACCTCTCCTTTGGCTCCGCGCTTTGGTAGAGTGTGGGCTACCACTAGCCCACACGGTGTTCCTTATTTACCATATGTGTTTAATTGTATTTGAAATGCATTGAAATGTGTTATGGGGCGCGTCCGGGCTGGGGCTTAGCCCCAACCCCAGTCGCATGCTTTTATATATATGTCCACCATTTTATATACAGAGCACGTGTTTCAAATAGCCCCGGTCGCATGTGTTTTGAAACCACATGACCATTAAATAATTGGTGTGCATTTGTGTTATCAAATGGTTTAAGCCACGGTTCTTGGGTGCCATTACATATGACTTCAACCTTAGCGCGGGAGTTGGAAAACAGAGCCCTTTTTATATTTGCGCGAGGTTGTATGGACGACTCATGTGCCCGAGAGCTAGGCGGTTAGGGGCTAGTGCGCCTATAACTGTCCTACAGTTCGCACTGTTGGCGCGGTTGCGTTCAATGCTGGGTTTTTATGCTTTAAATAGCGTGTATGCTAGGTTGCATGAACAAGGGTGCAATTTGTAGATGCAGAGACAACAAGCTTGAAGAGGACACTTCAAGGAAGCCTATCTTCTTCATTTTTTTGGCCAAACAAGGTGCCAAAAAAGCCCAGCTAGGGGTTTTTGGACATTCTGGAGCCATTGGAGCAGTCTATTTGGCAGTTTGAGCATTGTAAAGCACATTTTTGAGCACTTTGAGCAAATAATACAAATGATCCATTGGAATATGGACCAGGAGATGTAGCCCAAGAGAGGGGTGAACTCCTTTATCATTTGTTGTGTTATGTGTTTTCTGTTCATTGTTTATGTTGTTGTTTATATGCATCTTGAATGAGTAAATCCTATTAATGATGTGTTGCAAAGTTGATCCATTTGCTTTTAACACATAAAATTTACTTGCAAATATTTTCAACATTACAAGTCTTCTTCATTTTTAGATCAACCAACGCCGTAAACTGATGAGATGCAAACATAGTATGTGTAGGTAAAAGCTAAAAGTTTAATTTATTGTATCTTCCCAGAAGACAATGAAACCACACTCTATCTAAAAACAATCAGGCAAAAATGGATTCCAAACAACTTCACTCAATCCATATAACTGATATTAGACATGAACAAAATACCATGGCTCTGCAAGTGATCATGTCCAGATCATTAGTCTATGCATGCACATGTCTAGGATATGTCCCATCTTTTTTACTAGTCAACGGTTATAAAAATATATTCGAACACCAACTAATGATCAAATTCAAAAGCAATAGGCTGTGTAAAATCAAATATAGAATTCACCCAAACTGGAATTCAAATCATTTATCCAAATGAGGTTACTCAAACCCTCATGTATGTGTGCTACTGACCTAAAGTAGAATTTACCAGTTTAAAGAGAAAATCTTAAGACACTTGATTGACCTAAGTCCCATGCACTCACACTCATAACTAACACATCAAGCAAGATAGACCTAAATGGTGTTGCTACACTTTTGTATCCAAACATAGTATCTATGTTTAAATAGGTGACTCTAACTAGGTCTTATCATCAATATTGATACATTTGGTTATGTATGATGAAGTGAAAGAGGTTTTATTAATGTATCTATTAAAAGAAATCTATTACTGATAACCAAAATAAATCTTTAACTAACAAGAAAAGAAATGCAACAAGAAAATAACAACTCGTCTAAGTTCCAAAACCATGTCCACTTAGAAGCAACCATAACATCCCTAATGTTATCCGCAAAGATCACACAACTATCGACTATGTCATTCAATCCATAGAAAACCCTAATAAGTTAGAAGCCCTTCAGTTGACTCTGCAAATAATTCTTTAATGCCATAATACTTAATATGGGTTTTATCAGCCAAGAATACTCACAAACCTCTATGTATGATTGGTATGTGTGACAAAACAAGCTTGTGTAATGGCTTAGCACTTTTTGTGCAATTGTGATTTAAATAGGTCTTGTTACATGATTCTACCACATTCATTCATGAATACAGAGTATTCAAAGAAATAACATAGACTCACAGATATAATCTCATAGTCTAGTACCAAAATGTAATATTTCATGTTAATCGTTTATTTAGCAGTGTATTCTTAAAAATAGGGAAGTAGAGTCTACTTTCTTATGCACTCAACAGGAGTGCATAGACTAGTCATAAGGAGTTTATTTAGCAGTGCATTCTTAAAAATAGGGAAGTAGAGTCTACTTTATTATGCACTCAACAGGAGAGTAACAACAAGCAATTACCAAACCATTCTTGCAAATATAGAAATTTTCCAATGAGACATAGAATAGTATTCGAATAAAACTAACCATTGATGGGTCGATCTTAGAATTACTAACACATGCCATATATGAAGAACCATCGAATATCAAACCCATTAATGATTAGTTTTATTCGAGTATTGATCTATTTATATGAATAACAACTATATCAAATTCTGATCTGATCTTTACCTAGTTTGGTTGGAAAGAATTGAAATCAGTTCGATCTTATGGTTTATGTAACTAATTTTACCCTCTTGTTCCACGAGAAAAAAGGAACACTGGTTTTATCTTTAGCTCATGATTTATTTATATAATCAACCAAACTCTGTAGTTCAAGTTAGCTAGAGACAAGGGAATGATGTTGTAATTTTGAGACAAATCTATACTTTATATTCAAGCATCATTGAACTCTGTTCATTTCTATGTAATGGAAGCACTGCAAATTTTCATCTTCACTGTGTTTTAATACAAGCAAGGATTTGGTTCATGGTATTTAGTTGTTCGTGATATTATGAGTTTCATTTTCTCACTACCAGGATAGACAAGGGCCCACCTCTCCTGGTACGTTGAGCTAAGTGTAAAATACTTAGTTTAGATCTATTTTTTATTTCACTTATGTCGTAGAAATCAACTTGTGTTGATTCCATTGATTTTTGTGTAATAATGTTTGCAGTGATAACTCTGTTTTACATCAGAATGTTTTGGTGACGTTAATGCATACGAATACCAAACCCAAAATTTGTGAATCCTAGCATGTGATTACCATGGGTGCTGGAACGTTTTCTCACTTGTTGACTTGGAGCTCCACACTGGCAAAGAGAGGATTGGGATTGAAACAATAGGTCATAATCCATGCTAACAGTCAGGCTTAGAATACCCATGTGACCAATTCTGAATTTGGCATGCACACACATATGAATCTTCAAACTCAGGTACATGAACAATTGTAATGGTATAGGAACAGGTCTAACATTCTTCATTAGTAACTATAGCCTAAAAACCCTTGTCAATCTATCAAGAACTTAGGAATAATGATAAAATAAACAATTGTACCTCATAATACTTATCAAGGGGTCTTAGTCTTGAAATCATAAAAATGGATGACATCAAGGCTAGGTTTAGATGGAAAAAAAAAGTATAAGTGGAAAAACAAGTGTCTAAATGATGACAAAATAGGGGTTCAACATCTCCCCCACACCAGTTCAAGTGCATGTCCTTAAGCACAAAAAACCTCTTCAAAACTAATTAAGGAAAAATTGAAGTTTGTTCCTCCAATGTTAGGGAAGGCCGACTACATTGATCAAGATGTTGAGTCCTCCTCCTGATCTGGCTATCCTTTCACTTCTTTTCCTCTGTGATGGCTTCCCAAGATCCAACATCTGATGCATTTTCCTATTTGTTTTCCTATTCTCTGATTGTAGCTTCTTAATTTCTTCTTGAAATTGTTGGCTTTGTGTCCTCAATTGCTCATTATCCCTTTCTATATATTTTTGCAATATAGTTAACTATGTTACCTCTTGTCTCAATCTCTTAATTTTTTTATTCTTCCTCCTTAACTTCATCTCAACTAGTGATCTAATAGTGGATTTGACTAGTGAGGTCTCAGGTCCATCTAGTTGATCATATGCACTATTGGAAGGGATGGGAGAAACTTTGTTTGGAGTCTTTGAAGTCTCAGGTTTGAGCTTCTTTGTAAATCTAAGAACTTCTTCAATTTCCCTATCATCATTTTTTTCTTCTTGTAGAGAGATTGGAAATTGCTTCTACCCTACTTATGGTACATCATGTTCACTAGGATCACCATTTCTATTGTTATTTGGTTCAGGGGGTTTTCTTAGAGGGATTCAATCCTTCATTTTCTATTTCTTAGAAAATTTTAAAAACTCCCCATGTGGTCAATTGTCCTCTTCATCACTATCCAAGGAAATCGAGGATTTTTTTGTTACACATTATTTCCAAGCATGAATTGCTCTAACACTTACTTTCTTATGAAAATCCCCTTTTATTACAATGTTTTCTATGTTTTGATGCTTGGCCATGTTCCTAGTGATTCGACGAGCTAGGGATTGTTCAAGTAAAGGTTTCTTATCTAAGGTTCCTTCCACTACTCTACTTTTTTGGGACTTCCTTGAAATGAAGATGAAGCCCTTGGCTCCAGGGGAGCTGAGGTCTTCATCACCATTAATGTTTCCAGTACCTTGTTCCTCTTGATTCTCTAGCTCCACTTCATGAGATGGCACTTCAAACCTATTATGAGTAATAAAATTACCCCAAGAATCATTCTTTTTACCCATATCTACAACAATTAGCATTTTAACTAAGCCATGGTGGTATAGGATTTTGTAAGGGTTTTTTATGTTACTTCACATGAGGCTCGATATTCTAGTTAAAATATTCCACAAATAATAAGGAAAATTTATTTGTTTTCCAGGTTCAAAATGTAATAGCAACCCTATGTGGTACTGGAAAGTCTGGGCATACCTACCTTCATGCATTAGAAACCTCTGTAGAACTACTAGTGATGCCACCCATTCATCCTTGATCCAAATTTGCGACAACCCCTTTGCACAATTTGCATTATGAAATTATAGCTTCAAGAATTTGTTATAGGTAGCAACATCCATGTCTAGTTTCTTAAACCATTTCTCTCCTATCCTTGGAAGCCTTGTGGCATAAGCTAGGGTTTCTTCTGATACATCCATCATGATATTACCCACATTGGCTACTTTCCCATCAAATCCTCGAGCGAACTACAGAGCTACCTCGTCATTATAACCCCAAAAATTTGCAAAGAAATGGTGCCACCCAACTACTTTGAAGAGTTTTAGGTTTACATGATACTCTAGGATAACCTTGAGGGCCCTCTTAGACATTGGTTCATGGTTGTCTACTACCATCTTTCAAACAACGTCATTTATACAAAAGTTCGAGTTCAAAATTGAGGATTATAGCAAACACATGAGAGTATAGTGAAAAGGGTCAAATTTACAAGCAATCAGTCAGGATACACAAAGGTATGAAGGGCCCAATTGCTATGTTTGGAGCCCGATATGAACTCGGCTCATTTGGAATCCTTTCAGTGATTCCAAATGAATCCTAACAATCAAGTTTTGAAGGAACTCCTCCAGTGTTGTGGGAAATAATGGAATAAGCAGTTTTTTTGATTCGGTACAGGAATGATTATATTGGTTTTGGAAGGCTTAGTGGGGATCGTTCCATGATTTTAAAAGTGTCATAATGAAAACTAGTGTTCACATATATGGAGGGATGTGTGATTAGCGTATACGAATTGAGCCACCGTGGAAAATGATATGACCACTGATTATTCAAACATCATGCCATGTGAAGTAAATGGGATGTGGATGATAAGGGATGTAAGATATGGATATAAGGTGTAGGGGTGTGCTATATAAGTATAGGTGTAAGGATATGGAACATAGTATACGAGGATATGATGTGGAAACATAGCATAAGGGTTTATGATATAAGAATATAATATATGGACATGGGATTATGGGGAATATAGTTAATGAATAAAGAAAATCAAGGTGGTATAGACATAGAGTAAGGAAAGAAGGAATAGGATTAACAAGTATTTGAGAACTTCTCAACAATATCCTTCTTTCTCAAAAAACCAATCAGACTTTAAAAACATTTTACCTCGGAATTTTAATTACCCATACTTACAAACATATATGCATGGTTGGAGATGATACAGAGAGGTTGTGGAGTCTAATGATTTTTTCAAGTATGATGTTGTGGGTGCCTTGAACTGGAGAGGAAAGACCTGCCATTTTCAAACTTTCCCAATAATTCTTTTAAAAATGCAGCTACAAGATTCTCGTACCTACACCAATGGATTTTCAGAGTTCTTGGTTATTATGGTACATGAATAATGGAAAATAATGCTATTTTATTATGTTGTTCTGGATATACTGTTGTTTTGAGTACTTTTCTATGTCATAGTATACTTTCCTAAATAAAATGATTAAAATCCAACTTCCATACATGCTTGAAACTTAAAAAATCTAAGAAATTCCAAGCTTATTAAAAGTGTTGATATCCAAAACTGGAAATCAAGGACATATAGAGAAGCACTAATGGTTGATTTTCCACCCCTATACATTTTCCACCAAAATAAGACCAAATCATGATGTCATAGACTGTGGAAGTGAAAGTAACTACAAGTGAAATGATGAAATAGGGAGATGAATATCTAAAACAAGATTGTATCTCAAGCTATGTAATGAGGAAGAGATGGGATTCCTCAGTAGATAATCTACCAAGGATACATATAACCACCTCTTTTTGAGATAAAAAGTATGTTCCTGTTATAGAAAGATTTTACTCACCCCATGCAACTTGCTCAGGAGGCCTTTTCCATTTCCCTATGTAGACTTGAAATCCCCTACTGCCCCAGAGCTAAAAAACATATTTTTCCACATATACATGCCCTAACAGTAATACAACATGTGTATACACATGTTGCACCACTACAGACCGCATACATCAGGTTTGGTGCTCAAAATTAAAAATTGTGTCGGGTTTCCATGTCTATTAAGAACCAAATATCAATATAGCATAGAAAAACCTCAGAATAAGTACTCAACGCCTTGAAAAAGAGATAATTTTAGATAATAAGCCTCTTCGAGGGGGAAACATCCTTTTACCCCACATAAATGTTCAAGTACAAGATGATTCCAATTGAAAATGTCTTCTTGGTATATATAGGAGACTAGGAGGTATAATTACAATTAATGGAATAAAGCCGACATAAATAAAATAACATTACTAATGTAATATGCCCCAATTAAGGGGTAATGAGACAATATTAGGGCTTCACATGCCCCTCCCCTTGAGACAAGTGTTGTCTGCAATGCTTGAGTAACTATGGATTCTTCTGTATAAAAGACTCATCTTCCCAAGTGGAATCTCCAGCCGGTAGTTTCCTCCATTTAATGAGATACTCTGAAATGGATCTATTCCTCAGTAGGAGAATTCTTGTGTCAGTGATGGCTTCAAACTCCAATATGATTTTTCCTTCCTTGTCAAGTTCTGGCAATATAGTTTGAACTGGGATCTTGTCACCTATAACCTTATTTAAGCATGAAACATGGAAAACTGGGTGTACTCGTGAAGATGCAGGCAACTCCAATTTGTATGCCATAGTACCAATCTTTTGCAACACCTTATAAGGGCCATAGTACTTTGGTGATAATTTATTATCCTTCTTGGCTTGCTTGAGGGACATTTGTTTGTATGGTTGTAGTCTTAAAAACATCCAATCCCCTACTTCAAAACTTCTTTCACTACGATGTTGATCTGCTTGTTGTTTCATGCGATTTTGTGCCATGGTCAGGCTGTCCTTTAAGATTTGGAGAACTTGTTGTTGATCCTTGATGTGATCTTCCACTCCTTGATGTGATGGAAGGAGGGTGGTATCCATAGAGTGCCATAAATGGTGTCATTTTTGTTGCAGTATGAAAGGAAGTGTTATACCACCATTCTGCCAAGGGTAACCATTTGAACCATTGTGTTTGTTTATCAGAGACAAAGCAACGAACATAGCCTTCCAGACATTTGTTCACTATCTAGATTTGTCCATCAGATTGAGGATGATAGGATGAGCTATGAGCCAATTGAGTACCCAAACAAGAAAATAATTCTATCCAAAAATGTAGCAACCGCTCTGATACCAAATTGTAGCAACCTTTCTATTACCATACTTCGTGAAAATATAACACTCACTCTCAGATTATAAAACAACATGCATTTAAGCAATGAAACACATTTAGAGCTCAGAGTAAGTCTAAAAATTACTGCTATCATAATTTTAAACATGGCATTAGCATTAATTCATATGCACAACAGAACACATGATAATTATAAATACACAGACATGCAGAAACATAAATTAAAACATCATCTGGTACTTATATTGGAAACAATAGTAGTTCCACCAACCAGGTGCAGGCCTTCCACGAACCTCCCAGCCTTAGACCACACTGCTCATCATCTCAGTAGTGGGTCACCCCCAAGCTGGGACTAAGCTCCATCCCAAGGCAAGGAATCCTAGGCTAGGCTGAGGTTACAGGGAAAACACCCAGTCACAAGGAAGGAATTCTCTCTCAGGAACCACTCATTCTCACTGCCCATAGAATCTCCTTCCCCACATGCTTTCTCCACCCCAGGAGTATACACCTTCTCTGTCACCTAGATAGTCCTCCAGCTGCTAACCTCCCCTACCTTGGGTTTTAGCAACAGGCCAGACCAGAAGTCTCTGAGCTCTGTGGCAACTACAAGGTTCCTACAGGAGTTCGCTCCTTCCTCTGCGCACTCTCTCACCTAGAGAGAATCACTCATAGGCCAACAACCTTTTCTTCCAACTTCAATCACCTCTCTCACCTAGAGAGAGTGTTGTACAACTGGCCAACAAGCCCCAGGCAGTCCAGCATTGCGTGGCCACAACAACCAATGGGGAAAATAGACACGGGCTTTCCAACAGGTTCAACAATGGCAGATGGTCTCACGGATATGGCTTCAAACAAGAATCCACGCATAGGCTTGATGCTCAGACAGAGGATGCTTCGGCTTTTCAAAAATTAGCATTCATTATTCCGAATCAACACACAAACTTTTCCTATTCAGAGGGCGTATGAGGTATTCTTGCAGAGGTTGGACCAATCGTATTGTTCAGAAGATCGGATCGAATGGAGGAGAACCCCCATCACGACTCATCTCATCCCTTTATTTGCATGGGACAAGGTTGACATTTTTCACCCATGCAACTGCATGCGTTCCTTCCATTTGGAAGTTACTTGTCCTTCCAAAAGAACTTAGGATAAGACATATTATTTACATGTCTTTTGGAATAATATTAAATTATTATTCCCAAGGCTTAAGCCCCCTAGGCTTAACACTTAGCCCCTTTTCCCACCTTCCAACCCCTAATCCCTTGCCCTCTCTATGGATGCTTAGTCCCCCATCACTCATTCATCATGTTGGCCTGCACGCAGCGGTGTTTATATTTTATTAATGTGCTTCATACATACAGGTACAAAATCAGGCCCTTGGCCTACAACCCTTAGGCTCTCTGGCCTAACAATCACATAAGCCCACCAACTTATACAAACTTGGCTCACCAGCCTATAACACATATTTACAATTCATTTCATAAACCAGATTTACGAAGGGCTCGGCCTTGGGGACACTACAATCCCCCTCCCCTTATTTCTGCACTATCCTCAGTGCAACCTTACACTGTCTCTGCAAGCTTTTCAAAATTTTCAAAAAGATGTGGGTACTCTGCCCGCATAACATCTTCATGCTCCCATGTCATGTCCTCAGGATCGTACCGGGTCCACTGGACCTTTACAAGCTCTATGGCTTGATTATGAAGCTATTTTCTTTTCCTATCCAATATGCGCACATGATGCACTTGCAGGACACCTTCTAGTTCCACCTGAATCACATTCCAATCAATAACATGATTAGCATCAGGTATATATCTCTTAAGCAGCGAAACATGAAACACATTATGTACAGTCATAGATGCAGGTAATGCAAGCATGTATGCAACTGGCCCAATCCTTTCCAGGATCTCAAATGGCCCACAAAATCTTGTTGCCAACTTGGCACAACTTCCCAACTTCAGGGAACTCCTGTTAGTTTTCACTTTCAGGAAAACATGGTCACCCACTTTGTATTCTCTGTGGGTTCTGTTCTTATCAGCATAACTCTTCTGCCTATCCTGGGCATCTTTCAAATTCTGTTTAATTCTTATCATTCGGTCTTCCATCTCTTTGAGCAGCTCAGGCCCAACTACTGCTCTGTCAGCTGGATTATCCCAGCTCACTGGAGTGCTGCACTTTATTCCATAAAGTGCTTCGAATGGGCTCATCTTCAACGATGCGTGATACCCATTATTGTAGGCGAATTCTACCAAATACAAGTAGTCTTCCCATCTTGATGGTTTATCCATCACATACATTCTCAGCATGTCTTCTATTACTCTGTTCACCCTCTCTATCTATCCATCAGACTTAGGATGATGCGCTATACTAAAGTTTAGATTGGTTCTGAATCCTTTGAACAGTCCTTTCCAGAAATTCGAGGTGAATTTCGGGTCCCTATTAGACACAATCGTCTTGGGAATTCCGTGCAAGAGTGCCACTTCTTTTAAGAAGATATCAGCAACATCTACTACCTTGTGAGTGGTTTTCAATGGAATAAAATGGGCAGCTTTTGTAATCTTGTCCACCACCACCATGATTGAATCATGTTGCTTACTTGTTCTGGGTAATTTTGTAATAAAATCCATTGTCACCACTTCCCATTTCCACTCAGGAATGGGTAAAGGCTGCAGCAACCCTACTGGGTGCCTATGCTCAGCCTTAACTTTTTGGCACTCCATACATCTAGTGATGTATTCAGCGAATTATTTCTTCATACCCGACAAAAATAATGGCTTTTGACTGCTGCTACAGTCTTCTAATAACCAAGATGTCCGGCATATGTCACGTTATGCATTTCTTTGATAATTGCCAACTTCAATTCTTGGACATTGGGTATGTACACTCTATTTTTATATAGAAGTAAGCCATAATCTTCCAAGGTGTAACTATCCTTGGTCTGTGGTCTCTCACGCTACTGTGGCTTTGCTACCAAATCTCTGAACTGCAACTCAATATTTGCAGCTTCCAGAACTCTATCCCTGGTATCAGTCATGTACATACTATTGGTTGTAGCATGTAAGTCATGCACTTTTCTGTTGAGTGCATCAACCACCTTATTTTCCTTACCCTTGATATGCTTGATATCAAAGTCATATTCACACAGGAACTCCAGCCATCTGGTTTGCCTGGCGTTTAAAGTCAGTTGATCAAATAAATACTTCAGACCGTTGTGGTCTGTTTTCAATTCAAATCTCCTTCCCATGAGGTAATGTCTCCATTTCCTCAGAGCGTGGACGATTGTTGCCAGCTCCAAATCATGAGTGGCATAATTCCTTTCATGCTCTTTCAGTTTCCTGGACTCATAACAGATTACAAATCCCTCTTGGCAGAGAACTCCTCCCAACCCCTCCTTACACGCATCTATGCACACCACGAAATCCATATTTGGATCTGCAATCCTCAGGATTGGAGTGCTGGTTAACAACTGCTTCAATCATTGGAAACTGTTCTCACACTCTTCAGTCCATTGAAACTTCTTCTCCTTCCTTTGCAAGGAAGTAATAGGGTGAGATAACTTTGAGAACCCTGCTATAAACCTTTTGTAATAGCCTTCAAGACCCATAAAAGATCTAACTTCTGCCACATTCCTTGGCATTGACCATTCTCGGATGGCCTCAACCTTTTCAGGATCCACAACGATCCCTTCTTCTGAAATAATATGTCCCAAGTAATGGATCTTCCTTTGATAAAATGAGCATTTGCTCAGCTTGGCATACAACTGGTGTTCTCTCAACACTTGCAGAACCATTCTCAAGTGTTGTTCATTCTCTTCCTCCAACTTGGAATACACCAAGATGTCATCCAGGAAGACTATGACAAACTTGTCTAAATAGTTCCTGAATACACCATTCATTAAGCACATGAAAATAGCAGGTGCATTTGTCAGTCCAAACGGCACCACTGTGAATTCATAATGACCATACCTTGTTCTAAAGGCGGTCTTTTTGATGTCCTCATCCTTTATTCTTACCTGGTGATATCCTGATCTAAGATCTATCTTCGAAAATATTCTCGCACCCTTCAACTGATCGAAAAGATCATCAATCCTTGGCAGAGGATACTTGTTCTTGACAGTTACCTTATTCAACTACTGGAAATCAATGCACAACCTCAACGTCCCATCTTTCTTCTTCACGAATAGGACTGGGGCACCCCAAGGTGACATGCTTGGGTGAATGTACCCCTTCTTCAAAATCTCTTCAAGCTGCAATTGCAACTCTTTCAGCTCTGGCGTACTCATTCTATAAGGAGCCTTTGAAACTGGAGCTGCTCCAGGCATCAAATTTATAGAAAAATCGATGTCCCTCTTCAGAGGTAGTCCAGGTACCTCATGAAATACGTCTTTGAACTCTGTGAGTACCTCATGGTCTCCAATATTTAAGACTGCATCTCTAGATGCTTCTTCCACACGAGCTGCAAATAATTGACAACCCTTCCTATAGCACTTCTTCAGCTGCATGGCCGAGATTTCTCTAACAGCCACAACTCTGGGAATTCCTTGGACTGTTTTATGATTTCCCTCTTCATCCAGGCATGTAAACCTCTTGTTATGATAGTCCAGAAGGGCATGGTTCTGGTCCAACCAGTCCATCCCAATTAAGCAGTCTTAAGAGCCTAAAGGCAGAATATTCAATTCAGCCTTAGTGCCTAATCCTTTCATGTCCACTGAACAAGACTTAACCAATTCAGTGACCTTTCTCTTGGTCCCTATAGCCAACTTCCACTTCAATCATGTGTGATTGAAATTTTGCTTGCTTGTTGTCCAGGGCTGCGTAGATCCTTGGCATTATGGTACCCATGTCCTCCACTGTTTCATCTTGCTAAACAGTATGGACAATTCTCGCTTTACCTTTTCTGTGGGGGCAGTCTCTATACCTATGGTTCCCTTTACAACCCCAACACTCCATAGGTGGCGGTCTTGGCATCTTCTCACTCCCTTCAACTTTCCTGGGCTCTCTAAAAGATGATTGTCCCCAAGGACTTTTCCTGAAAAAGGGAGGCTTGTTTCCCTTCAGCCTCTGTTCCTTCTTAAACCTCTTATGGTCATCCCAAGCCTTCCGAAGGATAGGCCTTTATCTTTGTTGTTCGTACAAGCATTTCTCCCTTCTTATTGTTTCTTCCATAGTCTTAGGATCATCATACTGAATCTTATCACCGATGGAACGTGGCAGTCCACTCAGATACCTCTGAATCTTGACAGTCTCATCTTTAACAAATGGAACATACTTCAGTAGTTCCAAGAAACTTTGTTCGTACGCATCAATGGTCATGCTGCCTAGCTTGAGTTCGAAGAACTCCTTCATCTTTCTGTCATAATATCTTTTGGTCAGGTATTTCTTCTCGAAATACCTCTTAAACTCCTTCCAAGTGATATATTTCTCTCTAATGTGCTGCACTTGCACAAACTGATCCCACCACATGGATGCTTTTCCTTTTAGCTGGTACATCGCAATTCTTCCTTCTACATGAGTGGAGTAGTTCTACAGTTGGAGATATTTCTTCATGCCAAGCAACCATGTCTCAGCATCTTCCTCCTTCTTATGTTCTCCATCAAACGTTGGAGGCTTGATCTTGTTCATCTCCCCTTTCAATTCATCCTTTCCAGATTTTTAGTGTTTTCTGGTAGGGGACGGGCTTGAACTCCTGTGTGTTTCCCTGCCAGAATACTTCGGGGAGAGACGGTAATGTCTGCTACCACTCCTCGATCTTATTCTCCTCTCATGGGTTCTGACACTTCTTGATCTTCTTGTGTCACCCTCTTTTTCCAATTTCTTTTCTATTCTTTCCAGGCTCTTCAACATTTTTAAGTTGAATTCACCCTGCCGATCCTTGATTTTCATGATCTTTCGACTATCAACTCGGTGAGCCTGGGCATCTTTCTACAATTTTTCAATGATTTGAATCATATGTCCTTCTTTATCTATCTCTTTTCCATGCCCATTAGAGTTTGTTCCTTTGACTCCCAAGTTGAAATCCTTTCCTTATCTTTCATCCTCTGAAATGGAGGCACTCCGCACCTCTTCTATTTCCTTACTCGACGTCTATTCTTGGCCGTCCTGACACTCGTTGAACTCTTCACACATAATGTGCAATCAATCTGAAGTTTGTCAGGCCCTTAAACCTTCAAGAAAACTTACAACATTCATAAGCCAACGTGAACAAGAAAAACGTTTTGACTTCACAAATTTTTCTAAGCTCTGTTTAGCTCTGCAAATTTCGGGACTTTGGAGTCTCGGTCCACGAAGATCCAACAGTTAAACCTTCGTAACCAAAGTCACCTTTCACAACTCACGATCTCACGAGTTCATGAGTCAAAGACCCTCGACTCATTTCCTCCAAACGTCGATACCCAAGATGCAATACGAGTATGGCGCCCTCCTCGCTAGCGCCTGCTACACATGACTGTAGGCTAGGGCTAAGTGCTATCACTTCTTTTCCAACTCGTGACTTTGTGAGTTGGAGTGTTGAGCCTTCATGCTCCTCCTTTGCAAATTCTGAAATCGTGAATTACTTTATTATCCAAGCCCACAACACAGTTGTCGCCCTTCACCATAGTGGCGCGTGGTATGTTCAGGAGGGTCCACGTCACCTTTGGTGATGTCATCGGGTTCCACCACTCTCGCCTGTCTTCTCGACTCACTGGCACGTGGTACACATTCATCTACCCACATCCATTCCAAGCAAAATCCAACAGTTAGACTCTATCCTCAGATCTATGGTGCAGATCTTTTCGGCATTTCGGGGTTTCGAGCATCGGGAGTTCATGCATCCCACATCTCAAACTTTTGTTTGCCGAAATCCCGAATTACGGTTTACTCTTCCACTTGATCCGACAGTCAAGTCCTCTCCTACGATCTACGGTGTAGATCGTTTCGGGAATCCGTGTTTCACTAACTCGCGACTTGTGAACACAAGGGTCTTCCTTTTTGGTTTCCCGGGTGTCGAAATGCCATCTGGCAGCCACGTGGTTTCCCCGATGGACGGTCCTGACGAATTTTGGGATTTCGCATATCGTGATTTCGACGTTCCTGTGCAACTCCAAAGGGTCTTTAAACCCTATGCACACTCTCCAGATCTAACGGTCACAAGGGTTCGCCTTCCCTTCCGAACAGATCCTAAGGCTCCAACACTTTTGGTGTGGAGTCCTCTCTCCCTATGGCCATATACCACACTAGCTGCGGTTTCACAACACCGCTATACCTCCTGAGCTTGTAAGCACGTCAAGTAACTCCTTGACGCGTATGGATCATTCCAAGGTCCGAAATCGGTCCTCCAGACACAAATTTTCCTCACACCCTCGGTCCAAAGACCACTTGACTGGCCCATCTAGGCTCAGCGTCGAAACCTTGGCTCTGATACCAAATTGTAGCAACCGCTCCGATACCAAATTGTAGCAACCTTTATGTTACCATACTTCGCAGAAATATAACACTCACTCTCATATTATAAAACAACATGCATTTAAGCAATGAAACACATTTAGAGCTCAGAGTAAGTCTAAAAATTACTACTATCATAATTTTAAACATGGCATTAGCATTAATTCATATGCACGGCAGAACACGTGATAATTATAAATACACAGACATGTAGAAACATAAATTAAAACATCATCTGGTACTTATCTTGGAAACAATAGGAGTTCCACCAACCAGGTGCAGGCCTTCCACAAACCTCCCAGCCTTAGACCACACTGCTCATCATCTTAGTAGTGGGTCACCCCCGAGCTGGGACTAAGCTCCATCCCAAGGCAAGGAATCCTAGGCTAGGCTGACGTTACAGGGAAAACACCCAGTCACAAGGAAGGAATTCTCTCCCAGGAACCACCTATTCTCACTGCCCACAGACTCTCCTTCCCCACATGCCTGCTCCACCCTAGGAGTATACACCTTCTCTGTCACCTAGACAGTCCTCCGGCTGCTAACCTCCCTTGTTTTGGGTTTCAGCAACAGGTCGGACCGAAAGTATCCTAGCTCTGTGGCATCTACATGGTTACTACAGAAGTTCTCTCCTTCCTCTGCGCACTCTCTCACCTAGAGAGAATTTCTCACATGCCAACAACCTATTCTTCCAACCTCAATCACCTCTCTCACCTGGAGAGAGTGTTGTACAACTAGCCAACAAGCCCCACGCAGTCCAGCATTGCATGGCCACAACAACCAATGGGGAAAAATGACACAGGCTTTCCAACAGGTTCAAAAATGGCGGATGGTCTCATGGATATGGCTTCAAACAAGACTCCATGCATAGGCTCGATGCTCAGACAAAGAATGCTTCGGCTTTTCAGAAATTAGCGCCCATTATTCTGAATCAACACACAGACTTTTCATGTTCAAAGGGCGTATAGAGTATTCTTGCATAGGTCGGACTGGTCGTACTGTTCAGAAGATCAGATGGAGTGGAGGAGAACCCCCATCACGACTCATCTCAGCCCTTTATTTGCATGGGCCAGGGTTGACATTTGTCACCCATGCAACTGCATGCGTTCCTTCCATTTGGAAGTTGCTTGTCCTTCCAAAAAAACTTAGGATAAGACATATTATTCACATGTCTTTTGGAATAATATTAAATTATTATTCCCAAGGCTTAAGCCTCCTAGGCTTAACACATAGCCCCTTTTCCCACCTTCCAGCCCCTAATCCCTTGCCCTCTCTATGAATGCTTAGCCCCCCATCACTCATTCATCGTGTCGACCTGCATGTGGTGGTGTTTATATTTTATTAATGTGTTGCATACATACAGGTACAAAATCAGGCCCTTGGCCTACAAACCTTAGGCTCTCTGGCCTAACAATCACATAAGCCCACCGGCTTATACAAACTTGGCTCACCAGCCTATAACACATATTTACAATTCATTTCATAAACCAGATTTACAAAGGGCTCGGCCTTGGGGACACTACAAAAAATGTCTAGTGAAGATGGGATCTCTATCACTTACAATAATCTATGGGCTTCCATGTAGCTTTTGAACTGTCTCCATGAATGCAGTGGCAACTGTACTAGCTTTGAAGGGATGAGAGTGCACAAAATTGTGCGTACTTGGTCAATCTATCAACAATCACCATGATGACACTCTTTCCTTTAGACTTTGGTAACCCTGTGATGAAATCCATGGAAACCTCCTCCCAACGTTGACTTGGGATGGTTAATGGTTGTAAAATACCTAGGGTCTTAATTGTTCCACCTTATTTTGTTGGCAAACCAAACATTCTGCCACAAACCTTTGAACATCAGTTTTAAGGCCATCCCAAAAAAAATCCTTCTTGACTCTATGGTAGGTTTTCAAAAATCCTGAGTGCCCTCCTACTAGAGAGGTGTGCAATTCCAATAGTACCTTTTGTTTGAGTTGGGAGTTCTTACATAAATATAAGCGATCTTTGTACCATAGTGAATCATTTTTCCATGTAAATGTATCTGATGCACTAGAATCCTGCTACAACCTTTGAATGGGAGTCCACACTTTTTTGTCATTCTTTCATTCATCCCTTTCTTCTATTATCCAATTGAGTTGGATGATCGAGATAGCACAAAGAAAGGCCTCAACATCTTCATCCTTTCTTGAGAGTGCATTTGCCACAACATTTTTCTTCCCCTTTTAATAAACGATTTAAAAATCATAACCCAATATCTTGGTTACCCATTTTTGTTGTTATTCTGAAGATAGTCTTTGTTCCAAGAAGTATTTAAGACTATCATGATCTGTTTTGACCTTGAAGTGCCTACCTATTAGGTAAGGACACCATTTCTTCAATG
>ML780245.1:21011-74867 GCA_009831015.1 Picea engelmannii
CATGGTTGGTCTTCAAACCAAAGTTGGAGTTTCTCCATTCTTGATTCACCTTCCTTGTGTCCTCATCATGAATTTCATGGGATGCATTTTCACTTTCAGGTGTCTTCTCTGTTACGAAATTTTTCAATACTTTCATGATCTCCTCTTTTAAACCATCCATCTTTTCCTCCAACTTATCTTCCATCTCTTGTAGTTCATATTTTGTTACTATCTTCTTTTGTAAATCATTTATGTCCCTACACATTTCTTCACCTTCATCAAGAGTCCAAGTAGGATTGTCTGGAGGCTTATTTGGTGTAGAAGTTCCCTTTTTGGGTGGCATGTTGGTTAAGTATCACTTTAGAACCTTCATTTTGAAGTGGTTCTGCTAGACAATCTTTCTTCTATTGTATCTCCCAAGTTTTATCCCTTCTGGGTATGAAACTTTATTTTATTTTGTTCTCTGATATTTCTTCTCTGCAATGCCATGGGTTTGATCAAAATCGAATGTGCCAAGTGGAATTGATGGTAACTTCCCCACAACTTGTTGATTTTTGGCCTTTCCAGTAGATCTCACTTGTATAGCGTGCCCCGCACAAAATAATTGATATAAAATTCTGGAACTCGTACCAGAAATACTACAAACTATCCAATATCCAATGAAACCAGTCCCACTCAATTTGGATACTCTAGGAAGAAGTTATGATTGTTTTACCTGGAACACCTTCTTGAGACTAGTCAATAGGACTAGTAAGATACCCTATCTTCCACAGGGTGTATCTACAAATGTAATATGAACCAGAAGATGAAATTTATACCATAGATAACTTACTAATTTCTGTGAATATCCTCCAAAGGTCAGGGTCTGAAACTTTACAAAAAAAAAATTATAGCAAAAATTAAGCAATGACTCAGTTCAGGATGATTCCAAAACCCTATCTTGTACAAGTTGTATCTCCGAACGTATAAGGCCTCAAGAGATGAAATTTTAACCTAATGTACCTTGATCTGTCTACTAAATATCCTCCAAGCCGTTCCTTTTGCAAAGTTGTAAAAAAAATTTATAGAGAAAATTCCAAGGTGTCTCAAATGTAGCAGCGAAACCCCAAGACCTTGAGCTCTGATACCATATGTTAAGAACCAAATATCAATATAGCATAGAAAAACCTCAGAATAAGTACTCAACACCTTGAACAAAAGATAATTTCAGATAATAAGCCTCTTCGAGGGGGAAACCTCCTTTTACCCCACATAAATGTTCAAGTACCAGATGATTCCAAATGAAAATGTCTCCTTGGTATATATAGGAGACTAGGAGGTATAATTACAACTATTGGAATAAAGACAACATAAATAAAATAACATTACTAATGTAATATGCCCCAATTAAGGGGTAATGAGCCAATATTAGGGCTAACAATGTCACGTCACGAGATCCATGATCCTTGACCTTCCATATACTGGAAAAGTTCTGACTCGGCCCTTCAACTCCATTTGAAGGCTATAAATTGGGCCATATCCAAACCGTGGAAAGAAGAGAGAATTCAACTTTTGAGAGAAAAGTTATTCTAGAGAAATTATTCACTTCATATTGAGTTTTCATCCCTTTGTCCTTTAAAGTTTGAACACATTTTTCAACCCCCAATCTCTTCCCTCTTTGATGGATAACCTCATTGTCTCTCTTATATGAGCTTGCCTTTGGTGGAGGATTGAAGTGGTGGAGGCCCAACCAGAAGGAACTTAGTTTATCAATTCTAAGACGTGCCGACACGGAAGTTTGTCACTCATACACTTATGTTGATCATATTTTAATAGTAATACTCTTTTCTTGTCTAGTTAATATCTTGCAAATATTTGAATTGTTATTCCATGGGCGTATTTGTTATGAATGTTGATGGATTATATTATTATATGTGCTAACAATATATATTATCACCATATTCTTACGTATCTTTGTTTTTGAGGACAAGTTGCAAGTATAAATATTTGAGTCAAGTGCTCAACGATGGTCTTCTTTGAACATCTAAACGTGGTAGGTTGTTTATCTTGTCTTGTTAGCATTTTAATTTATATAACATACTTGGGATTAGAGTTGATTTATGTAGTCATTCCGTCTGTTGTGATTTACCCCATGCCATAGAGTGATTTTCCTCATAATAGTTCCAACTTCCCTATAACCAATTCCCTTTTTATTCACACTGAAGATTGCAAACTATTGTCAGGATCAGGAACCAAATAGTCTTCACTGCAACCCAAACCATGGCATAATTCTCATTGTGTGAAATATTTTGTTGAGGTTGAACAAAAAAGGAAATCATTGAATTAATAGCCAATGATGGAAGCTTTTAACCAATGCGAGACCACTCACCATTGATGTCGATGAGTGTCAAGGTGCCCTAGTACATCTTGCTAGGAATAAATAAATGAGCTAGAGTTGAGTAACCTACAAGATATGATGAGAAGGAGGAATTGAGGAATCCCCACTATCATAAACACGAGAACCTGCCATTAATGTATGCAATCCTCTAGGTATCACAAAAATATTTAACTTTGACCCCATATAATGTTTTGAAGTTGATGGGGCAAATTTCATAAGAAGGAGAGCCTTAGGGAATCCCCCATCAACTAGCATGAGAACAAATATAAGAATTTGAAGAATATAAGGTGAAATCTAACAACTGGAGGAAATTTTTATTATGGGCTAGCCTACCAACAATCTAGTTTTCAGATAGGCCCTTGTCTGGCCACATCGACAAGATGATTTTCATAACTAGATTGTTTTTTTTTTTTTTTAGTTTTATCATTTTACATTTTTTTAATTATATATATATATGTGTGTGTGTGTGTGTGTGTGTGTGTAAAATGATAAAACTAAAAAAAATGAAAATAAATAAAATAAATAAAAAGTTAAAAAAATAAAATCAATCTAGTTATGAAAATCATCTTGCCAGTGTGGCCACACAAGGGCCTATTTGAAAACCAGATTGTTGGAAGAAAATAATTCAAATAAGGGAGGGAGAGGGAGAAGGAGAATCCCTACCCACTACCTCCATTTCAGAATACTGTAAGATATATTGTACAAAGTTTTCCTTGGACATAGGCTTGTGATACAATCTCAGTCGATGACCATTGATCAAAAAGGAGATTTGTTGCTCATCAATCATATTAATCCTTAATGATCCATTTTTGAACACAATCTCAACCTCATAAGGCCCCAACCAACATGTAGTGAGTTAACCTTTGAAGTTTTTAAATCGAGAGTAAAAAAGGAAGGCCCAATCACCAAGTTTAAAGAGATTCTTCCTAATGAATTTATCATGCCACCTGGATTTTTTCTCTTGTACAAGGATAGTATGTTGAACTGCATATTTTTAGATCTCATCCAACTCGTTAAGCTAAGACACCCTTTGCCTCTATGCATCTGATAAGTCTATACCTAGTTTTGCAATTGTCTTGAAAGTTTTCACTTGAAGCTCGATAGGAAGAAGACGATGCTTTCCATATACCAACTCATATGGAGTAAATATTGTGGCACTTCTCCATGTAGGTCTATAGGCCTACAGTGCCTATGGAATTCAGTTTTCCTAATCTTTATGATGGTACTGCACTGTTTTGGTTAGAATTGCTTCCAACAGCTTATTTGTAGACTCAACTTGCCTGTTGGACTATGGGGGATATGGAGAGGATTTATAATGCTTTATCTGGTATTGTTGAGGGATGTCCTGCATTGAATTGGATGTAAACTGCATTCCATTATCCGTCACAATTTCTCTCGGGACACAAAAGTGGGTAAAAATATCTTCATAAATAAAATATATAACTGGTTTTCCACTAGTTGAATAAAGAGATTTTTATTCGACCCACTTGGTTACATAATCTGTGCAAACTAAAATATACCTTTTCTTTTGTGATGGATGGGAGATTGGCCCTACGAAATCCAAGGCTCGTCTCTCAAAAGGTTCAATAAGCACTTGGGTTTGTAAAGTCATCTTTTTAGCTCACACTGGTTTTCCCATTCATTGGCAGTTGTTGTAGCTACTCACATACTTTTTAGCATCCTTGAAAAATGTTGGCCAATAATATCCTTGATGGAGCACCTTGTAGGTGGTTCTTTTATCAACAAAATGGATTCAACATGGTCCATCATGGCAGGCTTTCAGAAAATCATATGTCTCATCATCATGTACACATCTTTTGATGATCATATCTAGGATGGTATGGAAGAGATCTCCCCCGACCCATGATTAGGTGGCACTATTATTGACAATTTGTCGTTTATTTCTTGAAGAGAGGAGCTGAGGAAACTTCCCTGTGGCCAAGTAATTGGCTATATCTGCGAACCACAAAAATTTAGTAGAAACATCAAATAGATGTTCGGCAGGAAAACTATCATCTACAAAAATATTCTCATCATTACTATGAATCCTGGAGAGAAAATATTAAACTAAGTTCTCTTTCCTAGGCCCATATACAATGGTGATGTTAAACTCCTATAGTAATAGTAGCCACCTAGTAATCCTACCATTGGTGATTGGTTTCTTCATTAAAAATAAAATGGCAGGATGATCGGTATGGATAAAGACTTCATAGCATGTAATATAATGTCTAAATTTGTTTATAGCATGCATGACAAATATAATTATTTTTATGTGATAGTATGATTAAGCTTGGCTAGTGACAAATTTTTTATGACGTAATAGATATCATAAGACAGATGATCCTCCTTTTGTCCTAAGACATCCCCAAGGGTTGTATCTGAAGAATCTGTACAAATATGGAAAGGAAGGGACCAATTTGGTCCATTGAGCACTAGTGTTGTAGATAACTTCTCCTTCAAAACCTCAAATTTTTTTTGACATTGTGAGTCCCATGAAAAATCAACATCCTTAGCTAACAATTTAAACATAGGTGTGACTATTTTTGTAAAATTATCAATAAACCTCCTTGATTAAGGGATTTACCCCCCATGACTTTGGGTTGTGTCACGACAGAGAAAGACAGAATTAAGAAGACTGAAATCTACCCTCACAAACAAGCATGCAAACGAGAAATAACTACTTTCTTCTAGGAGAGAGCAGGGAAAGAGAAAGGAGAAGACTTACACCTTAAACCCTTCATCTGGTGTCGATCCCTACTCATGCTTCTTGAAGAACTCCTGGTCTCTATTGGAACTGGCCTACAATAAGAAACCAAAATAGTGTTGCAACAAGGTAGTTATAGGTTCAAGAAAAATATATCATGTGTATAAATAAAATCATATATGCACAATAATAACATATAACATTGCAATGAGCACAATATAGGAGGGAAAGAGAACTCTTCTATTAGCAACAATATATAAAAGTTAGTTACAACCTAGTTCGTCTTTTGACATTGCTTCAAAGCCAATTTCCTAGGTTCCTCCACAAGTCCTTCAAGAATCAACTCAACGGTGAGGCTCTTCCTCAGATAAACCAATAAGGATAGAAACACACCTTATGGTTATATAGGAGAGGAAGGAACATTGGAAAAGGATTTTCCAGGTCATGGGATGCTACTCAAAGTATGAAGGGGATAGGGAAGCTTGCTAAATCCAACTAGCATAACCTTGAACCATAAGACTTGTCCTCATATTTTCCCCCAAGGATGATTTTATACCATCCCAAAGAGGTTGGGGAGGTTGAATTTCATTTAGTATGGGTTTAGGGATGTTGGGAAATGAGACCAACTGAAAAACCCACTCGAAAATGTGGAATTATTTTATTTTTTCCATTTTTTGAGGGAATCTGCGGGTTGCACACTAGCAAGTCATGGATGTTTGTGTGTTGCATAAAGGAAACCCACAGATATATGAAAAATCCAAGATTTTTAGGTAAATTTGATGAGGAAAGTTGGGATTTTTCTTAGCAAGCTGGGGAAAAGGCTAAGGCCATGTCACAAATTCATAGGTGTGGAAATTTGTGCTATAACACTCCTATAATAGCCAACATGGCCCAAAAAAATTCTTACCTCCTTTTGAGAGTGTGGTGCTGGAAAATCCATGATGACCTTGATCTTGGTTGGGTCCACTTGAATACCTGTGGAAGAAATATGGTGGCCGAGAACAATGCCCCGCTTTGATAACATTTTACACTTTTATTACTCAAGGCAACATTAGCTTCCCTACAATGAATCAAAACTTTCTTCAGGTTATCAAGTGCTTCTTTGAAAGTGTCACCATAGATAGAAAAATCATCCATATAGATTTCAACACACTCATGAATTAAATATGAAAATATACCCAATACTATTTATTGGAAAGTGGTGGGGGCATTGCATAAGCCAAATGACAAGACTTTGTAAGAAAATGTACCCCATGGACATGTGAACCTGGTATTTTCCTGGTCTTCTGGTGCAATATGAATTTGATTGTACCCACTAAAACTATCAAGAAAAGAGAAGTATTGTTTTCCTACTAAGGTATCCAACAGTTGATCAATGAATGGCGACGAAAAATACTCTTTTAAGGTTGCTTTGTTTAGATCAAGATTGTCAACACATATTCTCCACTTGCTTTCCTTTTTAGGAATGATCATAAGTGGGAAAACCCACTTGATATCATAGATGGGGTATATAAAATTGGCATCTAGTAGCTTCTACAATTCCTCTTTTACCAAGTCTTTTAAGGCAAGATTCATGCGACATTATGGCTACCTGACAAGTTTGGCATTTTCTTCAAGGTAAATATGATGTACACAGGTGTTATGCTGGATTCCGGGATGTATTTATAGTCCCATGCTTGCTCTTGTAATACAAAAATCAATTGTTCCCATTGGTCTTGGTCAAGGTCAAGATTGATATTTAAAAATTTCCATGGGATTATTTCAATGGGAATACTGTAATGATCTGAAATTATTTGATGGATATATGAGAAAGGATGTGGTACCTACTAGATCAATTTTTTCTTGAAAATCTCTATGAAAAATATGATTATAAGTACAGTATACTTTAGGAAATTGAGTGTAATCTACAACAAAGATAAATAAATTCAGAAAATAATCCTTTTTTTGTGCTCTCAATCACCTAGATTGTTCAATAGTTAAAAGGGGATGTGTAATTTCTACATTTTCATAAGGATCTTCTTCCCACAAGGGATCTCCTACTACTGGTTTGGATGGTGGGTACAAAATATGTTTCTTCATGGTTATTCCATTTGATATTGTCATCTCTCCTGAACTACAACCAATGAAAGCATCAACTATGGCCAACTATGGTCTCCTAAGGATCACATGATGACCATTCATGGTAGTATTTGGTTGGATAACCAAGAAATCCACAAGATACTCCCATGAATCTAAGGTCATCATAATATAATATAAGACACCAACGGGATTGACCTGAGATCCATCATCAAGTTCAAGAACCATGGGTGTAGGTCAGAGACTGTCCAATTGTAACATTTCAATGGTCATAACAATTATAATGTTTATTGTATCCCCCAGGTTGATTAAAGTGTTTTCTATAGGGATATTGTTGATCAAAATAGTTGTAAGAAAAATAGGATTGCAGAGCAATAAAATAAAACAAATGTGGAAATAAAACACAGAAGACACACAATACAATAGAGACACAGATATACATGGTTCACCCAGTGTGGGCTACGTCCACCAGAGAAATTTCTAGATCCTTCATTTTTATTATTATCCAGTAAACGAAGGGATAAAACCTACAACTTAACCGTTGTAACTTCCTCTTATTTTTCTCACAGTCTCCTCTCTCATAATACAATATTCAATATCACACACAAACACAATACAATTCCCTCATGACAAGAGGGTTTCCTTCTAGGGAAAAAACCCTAAAATAACTTCTATTGTTAGATCTGTGACCTTATAATAAACAATCTAGATTGACCTTATAATGCCCACCCCCCCCCCGGACCCCCCCGACGACAATAGTTGGGGGGAAATCCCCCCCACACTCCCTCATCAGGAAATGGGATCCAAGCACGACTGAAACAAACCTATGAATCATGAATATAATAAGGCTCCACAACCAAAAATAGTGACTACGAGATTTCCAGGGTCAAAATATTTTTCCACTAACGCCTTCCCAATCATCATTTCAGCTAGTTGACCTACAACTTGGATAGTGAGGGGATCTTTTTGTTTTCTTCCAAGTTTCTTGATGCATAAATCCCTAATGGTTTTTTCATAGATGGGGACATCCTTTATTTCTTTCAATAGGGTTATTTTGACACAATCATTTCTTAGTTCATCTTCTAAATCAAATTCAGGTAGGACTGTAGGTTTTTCTGTGACTAGCCTCTCTGGAAAAGGTGCAATTTTAGGTACTTTAGGCTTCTCTAAATGTGAAGTATAATATTTTTTTGTGGTGGGAGTAATCATTTCTCTTGGATGGTCATCATTGATTGTTTGTTTAGGAGCTTCCTCCCCTTCAATTTATTCTTCAATGACAATTGTGGAATCTTTTGGTTTCAAGACCTTCCCTGACCTAAAATGTATGTCTTGCAATGGAACAAGGGTAACCAAATAATTTGGAAACTTCGGTAGCTCAGTGTTAAAAATAGGTTGGGCTTCTCAGTTGTTTGGATTGGGAACTAGCCATGTAGGAATTTGTGTTGTCCTAGGAGGATTATGATTTGTAGCCACCTATGGTATTTGAGAGACTATTATTTGAGGTGGATTTATTTGTGTTTGCATAGGAAGATATGGTTATGGCATGGGTGAAGGGTATTGTGGATATTGTGGATAATTCATATTAGGAATTGGGAATTTTGGTAGGGTTATATTTCCATAAACATTGCCTCTCCAATTTTCCTGCTAGGGTTGAGTCTGATTTTTGTTGTTGGCACCATGTGGGCTACCAAGGCATTTGAGTGTTCCATTGTTGTGGATAAGAATTATAGGGTGAAAAAAAAATTCAGGAGGGGTCTTGTGACATACCTTGTGCCCTTGATTTATGTGGCATCTTTGGTGCTTCCTAAAAAGAAGGTTCAACAACCTCATTGCCTCCCTTTTAAATAGCTCAAAGTCCAAACAGAGAGGGGCAACTTTCTGTATCATGATCATCTACACAAATTGCACAAATATGCACATTATTCAATGGAGACTCTTTAACATGATTCCTCATTCTATAGTGAGCACATAAAATATTTAAAACAACATTTTTTTCTTCTTGTTTCTCTTTTATTTGAAATATATCTAACTGAGAGATAATTGTACCAAGAATATCCATTTTAAAATTTTCTAGTAAATGTTAAATTATGAGGTGAATTTATTATGCGAATTGATTCTTTTATTTTCTTCAATACTTTCATTCCAGCTTAATACACTTCAACAATACCAAATCATATCTGAATATAAATAAATATGTAGATAAGTAAGCATGTACATCAACAACACATATACTCTGGGGAAACCCTGTACAGGGAGAAAACCCCCAGCAAACGATATTCCTTTATTGCATTAATAATGTAAGATCACTTACAAATATCCACCATGAATGTTCTTCTCTTAAAGAGCTTGCCAAGATGACTCTCACTTGACAAATACCTAAGAGACCTTGCTGAAATACACCTCTAATATGTTGGTTCTATTGTTGATATACAACACTGATATACTATTGACATACGCCTCTGATATGCACCCTCTATTGTTGATATACAACATCGATATGATTCTTTGGTATGTTGTCTCTTTATCACTGATATGCTCCTCTATTTCTTCACCTTTAACCTGCATATCAAACTGTGTTGAAGAGAGGGATCAACCTCTGCTTATATAGGCTGAAGAGGAGAGGCTTCAAATAGTAACTTGTTTGCATGCTTTAATCATAACTCAACTTCATACTTTAGTTCAAACTTAGAACTAGACTTGAGACTGGTATACTCTAGTTCGAAAATAGAACTAGACTTGAGACTTCAGTTACAACTCAACATTACACTTTAGTTTGAAAATATAACTAGACTTGAGACTTCAGTTGCAACTCAACATTACACTTTAGTTCGAAAATACAACTAGACTTAAGACTTCAGTTACAACTCAGCATTACACTTTAGTTCTAAAATAGAACTAGACTTAAGAATTCAGTTACAACTCAGCATTACACTTTAGTTCTAAAATAGAACTAGACTTAAGACTTCAGTTACAACTCAACATTACACTTTAGTTCTAAAATAGAACTAGACTTAAGACTTCAGTTACAACTCAGCATTACACTTTAGTTCTAAAATAGAAATAGACTTAAGACTTCAGTTACAACTCAACATTACACTTTAGTTCTAAAATAGAACTAGACTCAAGACTTCAGTTACAACTCGACTCTTTACAAGGCAATTCAAAATTATCTTCATGGTGGATAATGTTACACGTGCCAACACATTAGATCAATACATTTATATCATTTGAAATATTAGGAATATCGTTTGTTTCTAGCTCATAGGAATTTTATATTCAACCTAACTTTTGATAGATGCCTTGACTTTTGCTCATGGCTCACAAGGCTTGACCAGGCTCACAGAGGTTGTACGTTCCCCCTGAATTTTTCACTAGTTTGTCTATGCTCACAGAGGTTGTACGATCCCCCTGACTTTTTCACTAGACTGTCTATGCTCACAGAGTTTGTATGTTCCCCTTGAATTTTGCATTAGACTCACATAGCATCTCATTCATCCTGACTTTTGGTTTGACCCACAGAGGTTTTACGTTCCCCCTGGCTTTTGTCAATACCTCACAAGATTGGTTGATTCTCCAAATATCCTTGGCTAGCCTCAAGGTGGCCCATATGGCCTCTCATCGGAGAATGATTGTCGATGTTGCCAAATTTAACACTCCCTCTCAGTGAGGGAGTCATTCTCAACCACATCAAGCTTGCCTCTCAGCTGCACAAACTGTCTTGAGGTCAGAGGCTTGGTCAGGATATCAGCTACATGCTCGCTTGTGGCTATGTACTGTAACTTTACAGTTTTTCTCTAGACCAAGTCTCGGATGGAGTGGTACCTCATGTCAATATGTTTTGACCTGTCATGAAATACCGGGTTCTCTGTCAATTTTATGTAACTTTGATTATCACAGTGAACCACCATCGTCTCGAGCTTGTCACCAAACAACCCAGAAACCTATTTTATGAGCCATATTGCTTCTTTGCTAGCATCACTTGCTGCAATGTACTTAGCCTCTGATGTACTATGTGCAATGGATCATTGCTTCCAGCTTTACCAAGAGATCATAGTGGATCCTAAACTGAAGTAGTATCCATAAGTACTCTTCTGATCCACTGGGCTTCCTTCCCAGTCAACATCTGCATACCCATGCAGAAATAAACCACCATTGGATGTATATCTCAGACCATAAGTAATTGTCCCTCTAAGATATCTCAAGATGTGCTTTGCTTCCACCTAGTGTCTCTATCTCAGTACAGTCATGAACTGACTCATTGCAATCACTGCATATCATATATCTGGCCTAGTGTGGATCACGTACATCAATGATCCAATCAGCTTCCTATACATGGTGGGATCTACCAAATCCGAACCTGTATCAGAATCATGCAGCTTCCTCAGGTTGGTAACCATCATATTAGACATGGATTTGCAATTCATCATACCAAACATCTTTAGTACATCCATTGTGTATTTTCCTTGTGCCAGAAATATCTTTCCCTGTCTTGGCCACACTTCCAATCCTAGGAAGTAATGCATCAAGCCTAATTCTTTCATCTCAAATTCTGAGGTTAGCTCCCTATTACACCATGCTATTATCCCTTCATCTCTTGTTAGAAAGATATCATCAACATACAGAGTTATTATAATAGGTCGGTTACCTCTTACCTTGAAGTATAGATTTGCATCAGCATCACTTTTCTGAAAGCCCAGGATTTTAAGAAAGCCATCAATCCTATCATACCAAACTCTGGGAGCCTGCTTAAGACCATACAAGGCCTTCCTTAGCTTTCATACATGAGTGCCTTTGTTATGCAGTACAAAACCATCTGGTTATTTCACAAAGATCACATGTTCAATCTTTCCATTCAAGAATGTTGTTTTTACATCCATCTAATGTAGCTTCCAACCAAGAATGGAAGCTAAAGCAATAATAGTTCGAATGGATGTATACCTGGCTACAGTGGAAAAAGTCTCTCCATAGTCGATTCCTTCTTTCTGAGTGAATCCTCTGGTTACAAATCTTTCTTTGAACTTTTACACACTTCCATCCACTGCATGTTTGATCTTATAGATCCATTTGGAAGAAACCATTGATTTGTCTTTTGGCCTCGACACATTGTCCCAAACATTGTTCTTTATAATAGACCTGTATTCCTCAAGCATGGAATCCTTCCATACTTGTAATTTATCTTCTTCTTCAAATGAATAAGGTTCGGCATCACTAATGTTTCTCATCAGTGCAACATAGCCTCCAAACCTATGAGGCCTCTTCCTTTCCCTAAAAGTTCCTTTGGGACCAGCTATCATTTCCGCTTCCTGCACTATTTCTTTAAGCCACCCTAGATTCCTTTTGGCTAGAGGTTCTTCAAGAGTTCTTTCTAACACTTCAGCAGGTTCTAGGGGCTCATTACTTGGCCCTTCACGACGTTCCTCCCTCTAATCATGTAACTCTTCATTTTCAGAAGAGGGTGAAGATGGATGAACTGCTTATGATTCTTACTAAAGTTCTTTGGATTTCTTAAATGTGGCTTCCTCATGGAAATTCACATCTCTTCTTACCTCTATTTGCCTATGACCTAGTACATAAATCCTGTAAGCCTTGGAGTTCTCACTGTACCCCACAAAAACCCCTTTCTTGTCTGAGGGTTCCATCTTTGTCCCCTTTTCCTTAGGGACATGAATATACACAGGAAACCCAAATATCCTTAGATGCCCTACTTCAGGTTTGATCCCCGAGAAGACTTATTCAGGAGTCTTGTCCTTCAAGATAGCATGTGGACACCTGTTATGAATATACACGGCAGTGGAGGTAGCTTTTGGCCATAAATAATTTGGCAGATCTCGGTCAAACATCATTTCTTTCACTGCCTCACAAATTGTCATGTTTTTCATCTCAGCAACTCCATTTTGCTGAGGGTTATATGGCACGATCAACTGTCTCTTGATTCCTGATGACTTATATAAATCCTCAAAATGGAGAGATTCAAACTCTCCTCCATTGTCTGTTCTAAGGATTATGATGTGTTTCCCTGTCTACTTTTCAATAAAGGATTTATACTCTTTGAATTTATCAAATGTGTCACTTTTAGCTTTAAGGAAATATATCCAACATTTTCTTGAGTAATCATCAATAAAAATGACATAATACAAACAACCACTGAGTGAGGGAGATGACATGGGACCACATACATCAGAATGAACTAGATCTATGATGCCATGAGCTCTGTTGTCACTACTAGGAAATGATTTCTTTATATTTTTACCTATCATGCATCCCATACAAATTTCATTTTTACTGAGAGAAAAAGAGGGCATGCCACATACCATGTTCTATAGATCTAGAAGAGCTTTGTAATGAATATGTCCAAGTATTTTGTGCCACAAATCGCTGGAGCTAGTCGTTGTTAAGGTTTAAGTTATTATTAGGTTTTTTTTCAATTTACTAGATAACCATAGCATAGATAGGATCACTGCGAAATACACAATCACAAGAGACACATCATTTATCCTGGGAACCCCTCATGGGGGAGAAAACCCAACAAAAACTTCCTTAATATAGATAGCCAATACAATGCCAAGAGAATAAACCAAACAATACAGAAAGTCCTCTCCCAAGTAGTGCACCTCTCTCTCTCTCTTCTTCTCCAACTGCAGCTCCAAACTTGTGCTCTGATGAACAAGTGAGTGAGTGAAAAAATGAGGAGTTGTCCTCTCTTATTTATACAATATGGCATGTGTTGAACTGAGGTGTCTTTTCGCTGGCAGGCTCGACTTCTCATTATGGGTGGTTATAACCACTTTAATATATTATGGTACCGACTTCTCATTTAGCCTATTACAATTGGGGTTTGACCAATCCGCAAAAGGGGATTTGGTCATTTACAATACCTGACATGATCAATCCACAAAAGGGGATTGATCTAATGAATAATACATCAATAATAATTAGAATACTCTTTGCAGTTACAATATTTCAACACTGCCCCTTAACAAGAAGGGTATTCTACAACAACATCAGGCGAGAGATAGGGCAACATCATCAACATCATCTTGGAACACTGACTGGAATATCTATAAATCATCAGAATTTTTTCTCATCATCTCATTCATAGCATGGAGCTAGAGTAGCATCATCATCCTCATCAGCATGAGGTTGAAGTAACATCATCATCTTCAGCATTTAAAGTTTAAATAACATCATCATCATCTTCAGCAAGAAGCTAAAGTGGCATCATCAACATCATCTTTAGCAAGAGGCTAAAGTGGCATCATCAACATCATCTTTAGCAAGAAGCTAAAGTGGCATCATCACCATCATATTTAGCAAGAAGCTAAAGTGGCATCATCACCATCATCTTTAGCAAGAAGCTGAAGTGGCATCATCAACATCTGCATCAACATGGATTAGTATAACACTAATACATCATGATCATTAATAACAACAACAACACAACACAAAGGCTGGAGCATCATCAACATCAGCACTAGGCTGGGAGTCTTCAACATGAAGCTGGAAAAACAACATCATCAGTACGAGGCTGGTATCATAGCATGAGGCCGGCAACACATCATCACAGCACGAGGTTGGCACATCATCAACATGAAGATGGAATCACAACAATAGGCTAGCACATCATCAGCATGAAGATGGCATCACAACAATAGGCTGGCACATCATCACAACAATTAAGCTGGCACATCATCACAACAATTAAGCCAGCACATCATCACAACAATTAAGTTGGCACATAATCACAACAATTAAGATGGCACATCATCACAACAATTAAGATGGCACATCATCACAACAATTAAGCTGGCACATCATCAGCATGAAGATGGCATCACAGCATAAGGCTAACAAAAACAACATTTTGTGGTACTCTGACAGACCCTAAGGAGCTGCCCAGGAATCATAAGATTCCCTAGGATATAAAATCCTAACGGAGCTACCACGTGGTACTTTGATAAACCGTCCTTACTGGACCTTCAGGATTTGTCCAAGAATCATAAGATTCCCTAGGATTATAAAAATCCTAATGGAGCTACCACTACTGGTCAGGATACCATAGTATCACCAGCACTACTCCCCCTTTCGTGGGAGGTCTTTTCAGACTATACCAAGCTTGTCTCGAAAGTCCTCAAACTTTACATGAGATAGAGGATTGGTTAACACATCTGCAACCTGTTCATATGTTTCAACATATTGGAGTTTTATAGCTCCTCTCTGCTTCATATCATGGGTGAAGTGATATCGGATCTCTATGTGCTTCAACTCATCATGGAACACATGGTTCTCCATCATTTTATACAACTTGGTTATCACATAGAATCACGATGGCTTCCATATCTAGATCAAATAGATCAGTCAACAACATCTGAATCGATATGGCTTCACAACTGGAAGAACTTGAAATAATGTATTCTGCTTCTGTTGTGCTCGGAGCAATGTTGAATTGCTTCCTACTCTTCCATGAGATCATGGCTGACCTCAGACTGAAACAACATCCTGAAGTGCTCTTTCTATCAGAAACACTTCCAGCTCAATCTGAATCGGTGTAACCACTCAGTCTGAAGTCATGATCTCTAGTATAATAGAGACCAAAATTCAATGTACCCTTAAGGTATATCATCATATGTTTTGTAGCAACAATGTGAAAACGTCTGGGTTCTACCAGATACTAACTCAAGAAAAAACATATATCTATCCTGGTATTCGTCAGATACATCACTAAACCAATAATCTGTCTGTATAGAGTAACATCAACCAATTATGATGAGGTATCTACCGGGAGCTTCAATTCATTTCCATGGGTGTGTACATGGATTTGCATTTCAACATGTCAACCCTTTTCAATTTTAACTGCATACTTCCCTTGGTTAAGGAATATATTCTCTATTCTCTGCCAAACTTCAAGACCTATTAGATAATGCATTTAGGTCTTCCATCAAACTCTTTGGTGAGCTTCTTCTGCAATCTGTGATGATATTTTCTTCATCTTGTCAAGGATACATAATCTACATATAGTAGTAACATCATTGGCTCATCATTCACAACCTTGAGATAAAGGTTAGAATCAACTTTACTCTTGGTAAAGCCCAAGCTCGTCAAGAAACTGTCAATTCTTCCATACCAAGCTCTAGGAGATTTCTTCAACACATATAGAGCTTCCTTCAACTGGAAAACATGATTGTTTCTATATTCAATCCTCAAATCAAAGTTTCTCATTACATTGTACCAATCTGGTACACTTGCTTAGCTGCAACTCAATATGCACAATCATGTGCTAGCTCTATGTGCTCTCTGCAAAGCACTATCTGTCTCACTGATTGAGAGTATGTCCTCTCCTCTTTCTGCAATTGTTCCTTCTAGAACTGGAACTCTGCACCTGCACCTTCTCTAAAGCTAAGAATGGTTGCTCCATTCTCACGGTGACTGCTGAAATCTGGGAGTAACTCCTTTACTCCATCATGGCAACAACTTCATCTGAAACTAAGAGTGGCTCAATAACTGATACTGAATATAGCTCTTCTTCTTTCATAGAGGTAACGACATATTTTATCATAGTCATGTCTCCATGACCCAACTAATGTACTGCATCAATTGCCACTCAATTTTAAATATGGGGATTGCTCCCCTGCATCTCATACTATATATGAATCATGGTTGTTCTGGTTGACTTTATAAATACTGGAGCTATTTCTTCAATAAGTGTCTCGTCATAGTTTTCTCCCCTTTGCTGGGAGAATCCTCTGGACACACATCAGGCTTTGTACATCTACAACATGCTTGATCTATATAGATCAATCTTGGAAGTCAATACTGACTTCTCTTCTAGTCTCAGGGAAGAATCCATATCCTAGTCTTTCTGACTGGCTTCCTTCTCTGTTACTAAAACAAGGGAATCTTCCAGGAGATTTCATATCTCCTAGGAGCCTCTGAAGTTACGATTTAGTCTTCTTATGGCATCTGTCTCCCAATCCTGGAAGTTGTCTCTTCATTTGATCCTTTCTGAGATCGGGTTTATCCTTGATTTCTTCTCAGTCTACAAGGACTTCATCATCTCTTACAGGGTATACTTGGTGTTGAATACCAAGTTTAAGTATGAAATACCGAGTCAAGCTTCAAATGAGTTTTGCTTCTCATCAAGGTGGCTTCACTAACCTTTGAACAATTCTATTGTGAGATCTTGATCTAATGTTCGGTCATCTTTGGAGCCTTCTTCTCCTTACAATTAATCTTCATATGAGATAATTTGAATCTCAAAAGATAGCTTCTTCTTCATATTCTTTGGTACATGGGTGTATATGGGCATGTACATAGTCTGCTTCATGTCTCATATAATATGTTGCCTTCAACAACCTTCACTATATCTTCCTCAGGGTTATCACCTATGACTTGAAACAAGGTCAACAAAACAACAAGCAAGAATACTACTCTTTTGATAATAGTAGATAAAAAAAATAGCATGAATAATCATCAAAGTAGCTCCTTTAGAGCTATCACTTGTGACCTGTTTGAAACAAGGATCAAAAGTAAGGAATACAATATGAAATGAGATCAACACTCTTCTAGTGTTATGATCACACATTCATCCAAGGTAATCTAGAATCAACGCAAGAAGTTTCTCCTAGAGGAGATGTTAGTTGTATCCGGTAAATGATTACATTAAGCATTTATATCAATATGCTCACATGCTACCAAGCATAATACTTTTCAAATAATGATACCTCAACTATAGTGTTTACTTGTAAAGGGGTAGTTATCAACTTTGTCATGTGAAACTTTGAAACTTATCAACTTAATTAATCAAACATGGAACCTGGAGTTTTCTCCTCAAGAATGAGTGTGTGTTGCTTTTCTTACAAGTCTCCTTCACTCAATATGACAAGTGCTTTCTTCAACTTGTGTTTTGTACTAGGAAAATATGCTCTCTTGACATAAGGTTGGGTTAGAGAATAAATTCTATGATCTCTACTTTAATCCATCTAATATTTTGACCAAAGGTTAGTATGATGGTCATAGCTACAACATGCAACACTGATCAAAATAATGTCATAACAAATAGATGCATATCTGAATAATCACACCTGGGTTGCATAATTCCTCTGAATGTGTTGGATCTTGAGATCCTTCTAGATCTATGGCAAGAGATTCCTTCTCTTGCAAATACCCTTTAAAGCTTAAAAATTTAAACATATGTGAGTACATACCTTTGATAGCATTTGCAGGTGGTGGCACCATCTGGTAGCAGTGGCAATGATCACCGACTCTTAAAAACTTCAAGGGTGACTGCAACTGGTACTACGACTGATACTTCAACTAGTACTACAACTCCAATTGGTTCTGAGACTGCATCTACCACTACCACTTAGGGTTTTATGAGGAAACCCTAATTTTTCAAAGTTCAAATTTTGAAATTCTGATCTAGGGGATAGATGCGTTGAGCTGAGGTGAGTAAGCTCGTGCAATCATATTTATGAAAATCCAAATTTTACCCCCTCAAACTTGACCAGCGGATTTCTGGACTAGTGCTTCTGGTTTTCTAGTACTTCTGGTTTTCTTGTACTTTTGGTACTCTGGTACTTCTGGTTTTCTAGTACTTCTGGTTTTCTTGTACTTTTGGTACTCTGGTACTTCTGGTTTTCTGTTACTTCTGGTACTTTGTGAAAACTAGGGTTTCACTTTCCGGGAGATCTACCAACTAAAAAGGTTCACTGAAGGTACCAAAGAATTCCTTGGGTTAGGGCACACTTTTCTCGATGGTTTTGAGGCTGAAAATCTTCTTCAATAAAAAGACCTAATTTTCATGTATGAAAACAGTGGCGTTTTTCTTCTTCTTGTGAAAGATACTCTCTTCAGCTTAGCTCTGATACCATGTTAAGGTTTAAGCTATTATTAGGTTTGTTTTCAATTTACTAGATAACCATAGCATAGATAGGATCAATGAGAAATACACAATCACAAGAGACACATCATTTATCCCAGGAAACCCTCATGAGGGAGAAAGCCCAGCAAAAACTTCCTTAATATAGATAGCCAATACAATGGCAAGGGAATAAACCAAATAATACAGAAAGTCCTCTCCCAAGTATCGTGCCTCTCTCTCTCTCTTCTTCTCCAATTGCAGCTCCAAACTTGCGCTCTGATGAACAAGTGAGTGAGTGAACAAATGAGGCATTGACCTCTCTTATTTATACAATCTGGCAAGTGTTGAACTGAGGTGTCTTTTCACTAGCAGGGCCGACTTTTCATTCTGGGTGGTTATAACCACTTTAACTTATTCTAGGGCCAACTTCTCATTTATCCTATTACAATTAGGGTTTGACCAATCCGCAAAAGGGGATTTGGTCATTTAAAATACCCGACATGATCAATCCACAAAAGGGGATTGATCTAATGAATAATACATCAATAATAATTAGAATACTCTTTGCAGTTACAATATTTCAACAATCACATCATGAGCCAATGCCTGAACTGACTGTTCTGACATGACGTACATTCCTCCACTACGAGTTCCAATGGGTTATGTTGTACTTAAGTGGCTACCATTAGCCCATAGTAGTGCCTTCCTATCCTTGAATATCATCCAATATCCCTTGTCCTCAAGAGTTGCAACTGATAGTAGATTCTTCTTGAGCCCTGGAACATATAATACTTCATCAACATGGAGTCTAGCCCCAGATTCCAATCTGAAGGAGATAGAGCCTACTCCCTCTATCTTGTAACATTTGTCATCCCCAAGCTCAACATGCTCTGCAAAAGATTTTATCTTGAAATTTGAGAGGATATCCTTGAACCCTATCATGTTCTTTGATGTACCACTGTCTACTAACCAAGTTTTTGGCCCCATGAAAACTGAACTAGATAAGGAAGAAACCGAGTAATATTCTTTTCTATTTTATTTCTCATTAGAAGGACTTTTCTGATTTCTTTTGGATTCATCATCCTCAATAGTTGAGGCATGATGTTTCCCTTTCCTAGGATATTTCTTTCTAAACCAACAATCTTTAGAAAAATGACCCAACATATTACAACTAAAGCATTTAATCTTAGATGTATCAATATTCTTTCCTTTGAATGTACCTTTGGTGTTTGGCTTCCTCTCAGAGCCTTTCTGGAAAGTGTGTTTCTTCTTTCCCTTGAATCTTGATGCTAAAGTTGAGTGCTCTTCTTTCATTAGCTCGCTCCTGGTAGCTGTGTGACTCTCCTCCTGGAGGAAATCATGCCATAACCTCTCAAACGTGGGTTAAATCTCTTTCCCACTTACACTGGGTAAGACGGTCTCCCATGAAAAAGGAAGACTGTCAAAAATGGCCTGCACTAAATCATCATTGTCCACTATCACCCCTGTGACCAAAAGTTGATCTCTGATCTGGCCTATCCTGGAACAGAAATATGCCACTAGTTCACCTTTCTCCATCTTCAAATACTTAAGCTTGTGCTTAAGTGTCCTCTTCTGACTTGGAGCTTGTTTCTCATACAGATTCACCAAGGTATCCATACAGTCCTTCGCAGTCATTAACGAAGTCAGTGGATGCATTATATTGTCTTTGACTGAGTCAAAGATGATTTGCTTGGCCTTTGCTTGACTCTTCCTAAAGTTCGCTCTTCCTACATTATCCGTGGGTTCCTCCACCACTGTGATCACATACTGCTCAAGATCATGCTCCTGCAAGATATTTGTTATCTGAAGCTTCCACGCATTGAAGTTGGTAGCTCCTTCGAGCCTATCCTCAACCCTGACTAAAATGGAGGATGCCATAGACTTCACACTGGAAACTTAATCAAGCTAGCTTGTATTTGTGTGTACATGTTTCTCCACTTCAACATGTTTAACACACCCTAAGCTCTTATACCATGTTAATTTATGAGCTTGATTTCTCATGCGGATTAATTCATTTATTTTCTTCAATACTTTGATTCCATCTTAATACACTTCAACAATACCAAATCATAACTGAATAGCAATAACTATGTAGATAAGTAAGCATGCACATCAACAACACATATACCCTGGGGAAACACTGTACAAGGAGAAAAACGCCAACAAACTATATTCCTTTATTCCATTAATAATGTAAGATCACTTACAAATATCCACCATGAATGTTCTTCTCTTAAAGATCTTGCCAAGATTACTCTGACCTGACAAAGACCTAAGAGACCTTGCTGAAATACACCTCTGATATGTAGCTTCTATTGTTGATATACAACACTGATATGTTGTTGACATATGCCTCTGATATGCAGCCTCTATTGTTGATATACAACACTAATATGCTTCTTTGGTATGCTGCCTCTTTATCACTGATATGCTCCTCTATTGCTTCACCCTTAACCTGCATATGAAACTGTGTTGAAGAGAGGGGTTGACCTCTTCTTATATAGGTTGAAGAGGAGAAGAGGAGAGGATCGAAATAGTAACTTGTTTGCATGCTTTAATCATAACTCAGCTTCATACTTTAGTTCGAACTTAGAACTAGACTTGAGACTGGTATACTCTAGTTCGAAAATAGAACTAGACTTGAGACTTCAATTACAACTCAAAATTACACTTTAGTTCGGAAATAGAACTAGACTTGAGACTTCATTTGCAACTCAGCATTACACTTTAGTTCGAAAATAGAACTAGACTTAAGACTTCAGTTACAACTCAACATTACACTTTAGTTCTAAAATAGAACTAGACTTAAGACTTCAGTTACAACTCAGCATTACACTTTAGTTCTAAAATAGAACTAGACTTAAGACTTCAGTTACAACTCAGCATTACACTTTAGTTCTAAAATAGAACTAGACTTAAGACTTTAGTTACAACTCGACTCTTTACAGGGAAATTCAAAATTCTCTTCATGGTGGATAATGTTACGCATGCCAACGCACTAGATCAATACATTTATATCATTTGCAATATTAGGAATATCATTTGTTTCTAGCTCATAGGAATTTTGTATTCAACCTAACATTTGCTAGATGCCTTGAATTTTTCTCATGGCTCACAAGGCTTGACTAGGCTCACAAAGGTTGTATGTTCCCCTTGACTTTTGCACTAGTCTGTCTATGCTCACATAGGTTGTACATTCCCCTTGACGTTTGCATTAGACTCACATAGCATCTCATTCATCCTGACTTTTGGTTTGACTCACAAAGGTTGTACGTTCCCCTAGATTTTGTCAATACCTCACAAGACTGGTTGATTCTCCAAATCTCCCTAGCTAGCCTCAGGGTGGCCCATATGGCCTCTCATTGGAGAATGATTGTCAATGTTGCCAAATTTAATAGTAAATTGGTTAATTCCACTCTTGTTACTCCTCATGCAGTAGATTTTGTTACCCTTGGTAAAGCATTTCTCACTGCCTTACTAGATTTTTCTCAACTCTGACAGTATATCCTACACAAGTCACAAATTTCCATGAATGTCATATGAGAAATGTCACTAGAACCCATCAAATTTAAGACATCTATATATTATTTCGGTATCCCTTTCAAAAAGATAGTTCTTGTGGTTTCATTATTCAAAGTACTCTATTTAGTTTTCTAGAGGCTATACAGAAACCTATCCATGTAGCCCTTGAGACTTTCTTCTTCCTGTTGCTAAATCTTAAAAGTATCATTTTGTGAGTCTCTAGTCCTACAGTAATCTTGGTATTTTTTCAAGAAAGTATTCTTCGTATCATCCCAAGATCTACTAGAATATTATTCAAGTCCCATAAACCATCTCAAGGTAGAATATTTTAATGTTGTAGGGAAAGATTTTAACTTTTGTGCATCATCCACGTAATTATAACTTCTACACAAATTGTCAAATTCAAATAAGAAAGCCTCTGTGACCATACCTCTTAAATATGGAAGGACCGAAGGGGAAATGCTTTTCATGTTCACATTCAGTACCAAATCAAGAATGGGGAATCCAAAGTTGTCTCTCCCTCTGGTTCTACATCCCTTTCCTCTTTTTCTGCCATATTGTTGAATGGACTAAAATCCCCTAGCCTTGGTGAGAAGACTATCTCAACAATTGGGTTTCGATGGGTGGTAAATTTGTCCCCTACATTTACCTCTAAGATTCATTCCACCATAATAGTCTCTATTTTTGAAATAACCATGTTGTGTGGAATTCTAAACAGGATGGTTATGTGCTCTATATTGATATCCTGATCTAGTACTGGATCAACACTCAAAATTGGCTCACCAACCTGCTAGTTTTCAACTTCTTTATCCAAGAATTCTCCCTTTTCTTCCTGCACTTTTTATACAGTAGGTTTGGATTGTGGAGTGGAAAAACTTGATGCAAAACCCTCTCTTTTTTTAGTACTACATGCATATCTTTCAACTGGATTAGTAGGGGGGGGTCTTATTGCTATCAAACAAATCAGTTGGAATCTCTACCATTTATTTTAAAAACCTACCCTTTTTGTCTCTAGTCCTAATCATTAGTCAACCACATGATAGATAGGATTTATAAGGATTGACAATAGTGATTGTGGGGGCTAGAACCCTTTTCAACAATTCTTAAATAAGGGCGCTTTTTCATCTTAATGTCTTTCTTCCACTGATCTAAAAAGTTATTATAAATAAAAGATACTAATATTCTACCATTTACCTTTTAATATCTCCCTGACAATGGCACCAAAAATGTTGGTTCAATTAATTAATATAATAAAAACCTCTTTTACCTGTCAACCAGGTTCATAAACTGATGAGTTGCAAACATGGTATGTGTAGGTAAAAGATAAAAGTTTACTTTACCCTATGTTCCCAAAAGACAATGAGACCACAGTCTATCTAAAAAGAATCAAGTAGAAAGGAATTCCAAACAACTTCACTCAATCCATACAACTAATATTAAGCATGAACAAAATACCATGGATCCACATGTGATCATATCCAAATAATTGGTCTATGCATGCACATGTATAGGATCTATCCCATTTTTTTACCAGTCAACAATTATTAAAAGGGATTCAAACACCTACTAATGATCAAATTCAAAAGCAATAGGTTGTGTAAAAGAAAATATAGAATTTACCCAAACTAACATTCAAATCAATTGTCTAGATGAGGTTACTAAAACCCTTTTGTATGTGTGCTACTGACCTAAAGTAGAATTTACCAGTTTTAAGAGAAAATCCCAAGACTCTTGATTGTCCTAAGTCTCATGCACTCACACTCATAACTAACACATCAAGCAAGATAGAACTAAATGGCGTTGTTGCACTTTTTCATCCAGACAATGTATCTATGTGCAAAGAGGTGACTCTAACTAGATATTATCATCAATATTGATACATTTGGTTGTGTATGATGAAGTGGAAGAGGTGTTTTTAATCTATCTATTAAAAGAAAGACATTACTGATAACTAAAATAGATATTTAACTAACAAGAAAATAAATGCAACAATGAAACAACAACATGTCTAAGTTATAAAACCTTGTCCAATGAGAAGTAACATAGCATCCCTAATATTATCCCTGGAGATCCCACAACTATTGACTATGTCATTCAATCCATAGAAAACCCTAATAAGTGAGAAACCCTTTAGTTGACTCTGAAAATCATTATTTAATGTCACAATACTTAATATGGGTTTTACCATCCAAGAAGACTCACAAAACTCTGTGTATAATTGGTATGTGTGACAGAACAAGCTTGTGTAATGACTTAGCACTTTTTGTGCAATAGTGATTTAAATAAGTCTTGTTGCATGATTCTACCACATCCCCTCATGCACACAGAGTATTCAAAGCAATAACATAAACTCGCAGATCTAATATCACAGTTAGGTATCAAAATGTAATATTTCATGTTAATCATTCATACATTTCCACATCATTAATAGACTAGTCATACGGAGTTTATTTAAAATTACATTCTTAAAAATAGGGAAGTAGAGTCTACTTTGTTGTGCACTCAATAGGAGAGTAAGAACAAGCAATTACCAAACCATTCTTGCAAATATAGAAACGTTTCAATTAGACATAGAATAATACTGGAATAAAACTAACCACTGGTGGGTCTATCTCATAATTAATAACAAATGCCAGATATGAAGAACCCTCGAATATCAAACATCACAGGCTTTGATTCTATGTGGAAATCACCAAAAGTTTTTGATGTGAAATAAAGTTATCACTGCAAACATCAGTACACACAAATCAATGGAATCAACACAAGTTAATTGTTGTGATGTAAATGAAATGAAAAACATATCTAAACTAAGTATTTTACACTTAGCTCAACATCCCGGGAGAGGTGGGCCCTTGCCTATCCCGGTAGTGAGAAAATGAAACTCATAAGATCATGAAAAAAATAAATACCATGAACCAAATTCTTGCTTGTATTAAAGCAGAGTAAAGATGAAAAGTTACAATGCTTCCATTACATAGAAATGAACAACGTTGAATGATGCTTGAATAGAAAATATAGACTTGTCTCGTAATTATAACAACATTCCCTTGTCTCTAGCTAATCCGATCTACACAATCTGGTTGATTATATAGAGAAATCCTAAGCTATAGATAAAACCAATCTTTCTTTGTTCTCATGGAATGAGAGGGTAAAATTAGTTACATAAACGATAAGATTGAACTAATTTCAACTCTTTCCAACCAAAATCGGTAAACATCAAATCAGAGTTTGATATCATTGCTATTCGTATGATGTTAGTGCATATGAATAGAAAACCCAAATTTCATGAATCTCGGCCTATGATTACCCTAGGTGCTGGAACGTTTTCTTGCTTGCTGACTTGGAGCTCCACGCTAGTGAAGAGAGGATTAGGTGTGAAACAATAGGTCACTATCCATGCTGGCATTCAAGGTTACAATACCCATGTGAACAATTCTGATTTTGGCACACACACACATATGAATCTTCTAACTCATGTATGAGAACAATTGTAATGGTATAGGAATAGGTCTAACATTATTCATTAGTAAATATAACCTAAAATCCCTTATTAATCTGTTAAGAACTTAGGAATAATGATAAAATAAACAACTGTACCTCATAATACTTGTCAAGGGGATCTTAAGCTTGAAATCATAAAAATGGATGACATGAGGGCTAGGTTTAGATGAAAAACAAAGTATAAGTGGAAAAATAAGTGTTTGAATGATGAAATAATGGTGGTTCAACATACCCTTCAAGTGGTACCACATCAAATAGAATTTGTGCACAACCATCACTCCCACGCACCGTCAGGTATATCAAGAGTTCCCTAGGTCTCTTGAAACCATATCTAGATCATTCGATCGGACGCCAGACTGCTATAGTGACATCAAGAACAACACTCGGGAAGATACTCTCTAGTACTTGGGTAACAGGTAGTATGGGTAAGGGTACAATCAATCCTCCTTAGTTGGTGCCATGATATATTGGGATGAGTACTATTTTCTGACCCCACACATATATCAGAGAGGTCTAGCATAGGGAAAACCCTTATCTATAGGAACCCTGAAAACCCTAACCATCGAGAATGGAACAAAACAGATAAGGAACATAAGAGATATATTGTCGCGCAACCCTGCCTCTTCCATTCTGGTTGTGAAATTCCTACACAAATTTTTCTGTTAAGACTTTGGGAATTTCATTAATGTAGTATTCTTCAAGCTGGAGTATAAATCTACATAAGTTAAAAACAAAGTATAGTGGTCCCGCCAACACCCTTATTTGGGACCTATCTCATTGAATCCCTCTCTTCACCCTGATCGCACTAATACATATAATTTTTTAGTATTTTTTCCATGGACCCATCCACCGTTCCCGACACTCTTATTTTCCACCTATCACATTGTCTTCCTCTCTTTGCCTTGTTCACTGTGATACCCCTCATTTGTAATTTTTTCTATGTGGACCCACCTGTCTATTTTTTGTCTCCCCAAATGGCCCTCACCCGCACTCAAGAAATCAAAACATTTATCTCTAAAATGAACAAAACAAGAAGTCCATCCAAGAAATCAAATCCAATTTTTCTACCCTCAACTCTGATACTGATACCATCAAAACTAATCTGAAAAGTGTGCAACAATCCATAGACTGTCGCTCGGCCTAGATGAACCAATTCCTAACTCAATTCCAGGGCTCTACCTCCTATTAAAAAACTTACCTCCATGAATATGTAGACACTTCCCATTACCAAGCCTTTCATTCCCATCAACCTCATTGAGAACTGTGTCTCCCCATAGTTGATGTGAGAAAATTTGATGGCTTAGATCCCATGGGCTAGGTCACACAAATGGAACATTATTTTTCCTTGCATGGCATCACTGATGAATTGGTCAAACTTTATAATGGTGTCCTTTATTTGGATCCTGAACGTTGGTATTAGTGGCAATGACGTAAAAAGGCATTCCAAAGGTATGTTGCTTGGACATAGTTTGTGGTTGAACTTTATGAAAACTTTGGCACCGACACCCACCATTTAGGTTGTTTGACCAAGTGGAAATAGTTGAGCACAGTGGAATAATTCATCACCACCTTTGAGCATTTGTATTTTAGAACAAAGGGCATGTTCGATGCCTTCTTCAGGGAATGATTTATTAGTGGTATAAAGGATGAAATCCAAGCTTAAGTCCTAATGGAGAACCCCTATACTTGAGTTGAAGTTACTAAATGTGCCAAGGAAACACAATAGGTTGTATTTTCCCAGTGTTGAAAACCCTCTTTTATTCCTCACCCTAAACCTTCCAATCCTGCCCCTCATGCCACTTCTCTCAAGATCCATAACTTAACTTGGGTAGAAATGGTTGAACGCCAACTCAAGAGTATTTGTTATAATTGTGATGACAAATATTTTCCAGGGCACAAATGTAAGGAACAAAATCCTTTTATGGCCATTGTTTAGGATGTTGTTGATGAGGAGGCTAAAGTCCCCCTGCGGAAGAGCTACCCCAACTAGATGATCCTACTCCACTCTCTAATACACCAGAAGTTGAACCACTAATTTCTCTACAAAACCTCATTGTCTTCTCTACTCCCCAAACCCTCAAGCTCATTGGCTACATTAAGCATAAAAAATTCATAATCCTAATGGACAATGGATAATGGACATTTTTATTCATTGTCTCATTTCCCAAGAAATAAATTTCTATATTCATGCAATTAACACTTTTCAAATCATGATTGCCAATGGAAGTTCCATGAAATGTGGTGGGCACTGTGAAAATGTGTGCCTACAAATTGGTTAGTACCACCTAAAATCGCATATGTTTTCTATTGAGATGGGTGATTGTGACATTGTGCTCGATGTTTAATGGTTACACTCTCTTGGCCCCATCCTCATGGATTTTAAGGACATAAACATCCAATTCCAATAGGAGGAACAACAATATAAGTTCCAAGGCATAATAATAGGATCACATGAGATTGTCAGTTCCCACTAAATGGAAAAAACTACTCAAAAAAGGTCATTTTGGAACTATTTCCCAACTCCATTCCATTCAGGTCATTGATACTCCCTTTGTGCACTCTGACCTCTAATCTATATTATCTTGACACCAAGCTATTTTTAACACTCCCAATGGACTTCTCCCTACCTGTGGGACAATTCATCGTCTTGTTCACGTGATTGCCTCAATGAGACTTTACCTTCGGATGAAGCTATCATAGAGGCCATGAATGGTTCTGACAGGACATGGGATGATATGCATCATCTCCCTTATTCTCTACCAGAACTTGCAAGAATCAAACAAGATGATTTTAGATCTACCTTGAGCGAGATAGTCAGTCACGTCATAGTTCCATTTGATACGCACGGAATTTATGCCAAAGGAAACATGGTGAGTATCTCTCCTACCGTCACGATCAATATCTCTCTTATTCCTGGCAAGGTTGAAAATGTATACATCGGTGTGGATTGTTATCCAAAAGAAATTTTGATCTACACCGATCTCTTCAAAGAATTTCACGATGTGTTCGCTTGGTCATATGAAGAGATGCCAAGAATAGACCCTCAAATTGTCGAACATGAGATTAAAACCTGCCTAGATGCTAAGCTTATTCGACAATGAATTAGAGCTATCAATCTTAGGAAGGCCCATGCTATTAAGGAAGAGGTAGAAAAATTGCTTAATGTTGGCTTTATCTACCCAGTTCCCTTCACTGAATGGGTATCCAATCCCGTTCCGGTGAATAAAAACCAAGGAACCATCCGTGTATGCATGGATTTTCATGACCTGAATAAATCATGTCCCAAAGAGAACTTCCCAACACCCTTCATTGATCAGATTGTCGACGAGTGTAGAGGAAGCGAACTTTTTTCTTTTATGGACGGATTTTCAAGGTATAGCCAAATTCAGATTAAGCCCAAGGACCAACATAAGATGGAATTTATTTTCCCTTGGGGTACTTTCACTTACCGGAAGATGCCTTTCAGCCTTAAGAACACTGAAGCAACCTTCCAACGAGCTATGACCTTTGCATTTCACAATCTCAAGCACATAGTCGAAGCCTATCTCTACGATCTTGTTTCTCACTCTCGTAAGAGAGTGGATCACCCTAAACACCTTCAACTAGTTTTTGAAAGATGTCACCATTATCGCATCTAATTGAGCCCTCATAAATGCATCTTTTACGTTAGTTCAGGTTGACTTCTAGGATTTTTAGTCTCTGAGAATGGCATCATGGTAGATCCGTTAAAGGTTGAGGAAATACTTTGATTGTCTCCCCCACGCACTATTCAACTTCAAGGTTTACAGGGGAAAGCTAAATTGTTACGACGGTTTATAGTGAACTACGTCAATATTACTAAGGGTTTCATGTGTCTCTTAAAGAAGGACACTCCTTTTATCTAGGATGAACGAGCCCAGGAATCCTTCGATGCTTTGAAGAAAGCCTTGGTATCGACGCCTTTGTTGAAGTCTCCAGACTACGGTAGAGATTACTTGCTTTATGTCGCCACGTCCAAAGAGACGATTGGTATGGTGTTCATTCAGGAGGATGATGAGATCTGGGAGCACGTCATTTACTATCTTATTCGAAACTTAGTCGGCCCTGAACTCAAATATTCTCATGTTGAAAATCTAGCTTTGGTTGTCGTTCACACAGTCCAACAATTATGACATTATATATTTCTTTGAAAAACTATTGTGATTGCCGATGTAAATCCATTTCAATATGTCCTTACTAGGTGTATCATAGGGGGAAAGTACAATAAATGGATTGTCATCCTACAAGAATTCGATCTTGATTTTTCTTCTGCAAAGTCCAAAAAGTCACTATTTTTTGCAGAGTTAATATCCGACTTCCCTCGGTTATATGAGGATTTCATTCATGTTGATTCATTTGCAGATGAACACATTTTCCTTGTCTCATCATCGGACCCTTGGTATGGAGATATTTTTGTCTATCTTCAAACTTTGAAGTTCCCTCATCATCTCTCACGAGATGACCGATGACGTATACAATACCAAGCTAAGAATTACCTTATCATCGAAAACACTCTCTATCACCGAGGAGTAGAAAATATCCTACATCGTTGTTTAACTCATGAAGAAGCTAAGTCTGTTATAAACGACTGCCATAGTGGGGCTTGTTGTGGTCATCTATCTAGGCTTGCGACAACCCATAAAATTTTGTGATTTGGTTATTTTTGGTCGTTTGTTTTTTAAAGATTACTTCGAAGAAATTAATAAGTGTCACCCCTACTAGGTGTTCACTCAGAAAATGTGCTCTCATCCAACTCCTCTCCATCCAGTCTTTATCGTCAGTCCCTTCACCAAGTGGGGGGTGGATTTTGTGGATTGCAACCCAACTTCGGCTGGGGGAATTGTCACATTATCGTTGCCATAGATTACTTTACTAAGTGGGATGAGTTCATGCCTATAGTTAAATTCGATGGTAACACTTTTTCCTTCTTTGTATTCAATCAAATTATAGCCAGGTTTGGAATCCCAAATGAGATTGTCATTGATCATGGCAGTGACTTTCAGAATGAAATGATGGAAGAATTAGCATCAAAACTGGGGTTTAAACATGGTCAGTCTTCCCCTTACTACCCCCAGGAAAATGGATAAGTAGAGGTCGTAAACAAGTCTCTCAAGACCATTTTGCAAAAAACTGTCAGCCAGAGAAAATCTTACTGGCATATCATGCTTTACCCAACACTTTGGGCATACAGAACCTCGGTTAAAACTTCGACCATTTTTTCTCCTTTCTAGTTAGTACACAGTGTGGAGTCGATCTTACCTATTGAATGTGAAATCCCTTCTCTTAGATTGGCAGTTGTGCTCCTACCTGACACTTTCAATCTTGAACAATGCCTCGTACACCTAGAGAGTCTAGATGAGTAGCGTCAAGACGCCTCCATGGCTATCGAAGCGAATAAAAGACATTTCAAGGTACAATATGATAAGTCTGTCTATCGTCAGCATTACGCTAAGGGTGAAATATTGGTCCTTCTATACAATCAAGCCAAAGAACCACCGGGGGAAGGCAAGTTCAAACCCATGTGGCACGGTCCCTATATCATGCAATGAGTCTTAGAAAAAGGAGCGTGTGAATTAGAATATTATGAAGGGAACATGCTGGTTGAGCCTAGGAATGGGCTCTATTTGAAAAGATATTACGCTTGATCCCCAATCTTGGGTGTAACTCTTTGTATACTAATGTATTTTAGTGTATATATATTTTCCCTTTGTTTTTATCTTCAGCTTTCTTATCAAGTTTTCCCTTGGTTGGCAAATGTCAATGGAGTCTTCGGTCCAATTAGGATTCGTAGACAGGGCCAGTTGTCATAATCGGAACCTAACTTCCACCGCTTGGGTTGTTTACTCACTTGAGGGTTTACTGGTGTCTTCAGGTGGCGTTTGTCTAGGGTCATCCACAAATAATGTGGTCGAGGATAGTGATGTTATATAACTTTTACGCAATGCCATTTCACATGGTATTCACTCATTAGAAGTTCGCCTGGACTCCCAGTTAGTAGTATTTCAGTTGAATGACAGTCACCGTGTGTGAGACCCTACTCTACTCCGACGATTCTTACAGGTATGAATTTTAGAACGACATTTTGATTTGATTACTTATCATCACATACCTATAAGTTCTAATTATGTATCTGATGCATATGCTAATTTTGTTTTAGATTGGAATTTGTCACATAACTAAAGTAGAGAAAACAATTTAATCAATGTACACATTGTAACATAAGTAAATTTGAAGATCAATGTTTTTATATATATTTCATCTCTCCAAAAAATATGATGTTATAGTACAAAATTGGGGTTGACACCCTCAAAATACATATATGGCCGATCATACAATAGTCACGACATCTACAACTATGGCATCGGATTTGTGTTATGATAGCATATTATGGAATTTGCAAGACGTCGAAAGAGTCATACCCAAGCATGGGGCACACCTACCACCTGTCGCTGCATCGCCTCTAGTAGATCCTCTTGAAATAATGTAACTACAAAGTGTATTCTAATTATTATTGTTGTATTATTCATTAGATCAATCCCCTATTACGGATTGATCATGTAGGCTATTGTAATAGACCAAATCCCCTTTTGTGGATTGATCAAAACATAATTGTAATAGGAAGAATAAGAAGTCGAGACCAGAATATATTAAAGAGGCCCCATAATATATTAAAGGTGGTTATAACCACCCAGATTGAGAAGTCGGCCCTGCCAGTGAAAAGACACCTCCACACGTGCCATAGTTGTATAAATAGGGAAGCTAGTGCCTCACTTAGACACACACTCACCTGTTCATTGAGAAGCAAGTTTTGGAGTTGCATTTGGAGAAGAGAGAGAGAGAGAGAGAGAGAGAGAGAGGCGCATTCTTGGGAGAGGAATTTATGTATTTGTTTGAGTTATCCCTTGGCATTGTATTGGCTATCTATAATAAGGAAGTTTTGTAGGGTTTTCTCCCCCATGAGGGTTTCCCAGGATAAATGATGTGTCTCTTGTGATTGTGTATTTCTCAGTGATCTTATCTTATGCTATTGTTATCTAGTGAAATGCAAAGAACTCTAATAATAGCTTAAACCTTAACATAGTATCAGAGCTAAGTTGAAGAGAGCATCTTTCACAAGAGAAAGTGAAAAACGTCACTGTTGTCGTACATGCAAATTAGGGATTTTTGTTGATGAAATATTTCAGCCCTAAAACCATCTAGAAAAGTGTGCCCTTCCTCAAGGATTACTTTGGGATCCTCAACACAAATTTTCAGTGGCTAGATCTCTCGGAAAGTGAAACCCTAGTTTCACAAAGTACCAGAAGTACCAAAAAACCAGAGTACCAAAAGTAACAGAAGTACCAGAGTACCAGAGGTACCAGAAAACCAGAAGCACTAGTCCAAAAAACCGCAGATCAAGTTTGGAGGGGTAAAATTTGGATTTTCTCAAATCCAACCACATCGGGATACTCGCCTCGGCCAAGTGCACCTCCTGGTAAGTTCAGAATTGAATTTTGAGCATTTTCATTTTTGGACATTTTCCTAGCTCCGGGTAAAAGATATCTGCAAGAACTAAGATTTTTCACAAGTTGGAAGGTGTGGAAAAATTCTATGCCTGGAAGTATAGGATTGGTCTCATTCTTGAAGAGAATCACTTATCAATATTCGTCAAATAAGAAGTGTTGGAACCCGACGATGTTGCAGACAAAGAAAAGCATCAAAAGGACATGATCAGGGCCAAAAAAATCATTGCAGATTCAATCAAAGATCACTTGATTCCTTATGTGTCATCAAATAAGAATCTGAAAGAAATGTTTAATGCCCTAAACAGACTATATGAAGGAAAGAACATAAACCGGAAGATGAATCTAAGAACTCATCTCAAGAATACAAGGATGCAGAGAGGAGAATCAATCCAGGAATATTTCTCCAAAATATCAGAATTCAAAGAAAAACTAGAAGCGATTGGAGATACCATAGATGAAGACGAACTCATAATGACGGCCCTTAATGGTATCACAAGAACTTGGGATGCATTCATCCAAACGATTTGTGCCATAACAAAGAAACTAAAATTTGACGGTCTATGGGAAGAATGCATTCAAGAAGAAACAAGAGTAGCTAACCGAGAGGCTTTACTAGCAAGAGATGAAGATCAATCCCTAGCCACTCACACTAAAGGAGGAAGAAAGAATTCTTACTTCCAGAAAGAAACACATAAATAGTCTCACCCCCAAAACAAATTCAGTCATAAAGAATCTCATCCAAAGAGATTCTAGAAGAAAGGACAACGAAAAGAAAGAGATTACCCATCTATCCAATGTTACCATTGTGACAAGATGGGAAATATTGTGAGATATTGTCCAGCTAGACGATAATAATACAAGAGGAAAAATAAGAGGCACCATGCCCATGCAGTTGAAGATGAAGAGCCACCCGCAAAGATGTTAAGAGAAAAAAATAAAGACTATGTCTTAATCTCGGCCCTCTCAAGATTGGTGACACCTGGAGAGGACACTTGGCTCATTGATAGTGGTGCCTCCAAGCACATGACAGGACAAATAGATATTCTCTCTTGCATTTTAGAAAAGAATTTTTCTCAGAAATTGACACTTGGAGATGATTATCAATACCCTATCAAGGGAGTGGGAGTATCAAACTACAAGCTTAACTCAGGGAACTCAATGAAGATGAAGGACGTACTCTATGTACCAGGTTTGAAAAAGAACCTACTCTCCATATCAGCTTTAGAAAAGAAAGGCTTCAGATTTTCCTTTATAGATGGAGAAGTTCTCATGTGGGCTAAAGGAGAAACCTTGAAAGAAGAAATCGTCATTGGAAAAGAAGAAGGTGGCTTGTATAAGCTAAAGGGTCACTCAAAATCTGCCATGACCCATGCCATTGAGAATCCATGTGAACTTTGGCATAGAAGATTATCCCACATCAACTACAAGGCGCTACCATATGTATGAAAAGAAGTCACGTGTCTACCAGAACTCAAGGTAGACCATGAAGGCTTGTGCAATAGATGTGCACAAGGGAAGAACATCAAGAACCCTTTTCTGAAGAGAGACAACAAAGCAAAAGGAGTCCTAGAACTCATTCATAAAGATGTGTGTGGCCCAATGCCATCATCCTCCACCAGTGGGTATGTATACTATGCATATTTTATTGATGATTATTCTCGTAAGACCTGGATGTACTTTTTGAAATCAAAAGATGAAGTGTTCAATAAATTCAAGGAATTCAAAGCCCTGATAGAGAATCTTTCCAAAAGAAAGATCAAGATACTCAGGTCAAATAATGGAGGAGAATACACCTCAAAATAGTTTTTGAACTTCTGCAAAGATGGTGGGATCAAGAGGGAGCTCACCACTCCCTACAATCCTCAACAAAACTATGTGGCAGAAATAAAGAATAGAACAATAATGGAAGCAGTGAAGACCATGATCCATGATCAAGATCTTCCAATGTGCTTATGGGAAGAAGTAGAAATGACAGTCATATATGTACAAAACAGATTGTCCCATAGTGCACTAGGGTTCAAGACCCCGTAAAAGATGCTCACCAGAAAGAAGCCAGAGGTAATCCAACTCAAAATATTTGGCTGCCCAGTATTTATACATATTCTGAAAGAGAAGAGAAACAAGTTGGAACCCTCAAGAAAGAAGGGAATATTTGTGGAATATTGTGAGGTCTCCAAGGCCTTCGGGATTTATATACTAGGTCACCATCACACTGAGATCAGAAGAGATGTGACCTTTGATGAAGATGCAACGCTCAAGAAATAAATAAGATGCCAGATTGAAGAAGTATATGAAGAGGAACCTGTAGCTCCCATAGTTGTAGAATCAGTGAGGGAGGTTCCCAGAGCTGCAGAACTAGTGAGGGAAGTCGTAGCTTCCCCTGATGAGGAAATTCTAGAAGATCATGACATAGTAGAATTTCAAGAACCTCCTCACATGACAATCTCCCATAAGAGAAATCCAGCTTGGGCTAGAGAGCTTATTCAAGATGGAGAGAAGTATGGTGTTCCCAAAGGAACCATGAGACATGAGAAGAGACCTAAGCCATTCTCCAACTATATGAATTTGATGTGTGATCTTCTAGAAAAGGAGCCTACCTACTTTGAAGAATCCATTCAGAAGAAAGAATGGGCAGATTCCATGAAAGAATAATACCAATCCATAATAAAGAATGATGTATGGGAAATAGTTCCCAGACCGAAGAGAAAGGATGTGGTATCTTCCAAATGGCTCTTCAAAATAAAACATGATGCTGATGGAAGTATTGAGAAGTATAAAGCAAAATTTCTCGCTCATGGATTTTCTCAAAAGGAAGGCATTGACTATGAAGAGACATTAACTCATGTCACCAGATACACTTCGATCAGAACCATCATAGCCCTTGCAGCTAAGATGAAGTGGAAGTTGCACCAGATGGATGTAAAGACAACTTTCCTAAATGGTGTCATTGAAGAAGAAGTGTATATAGAGCGAACTCAAGGATTTGAAGTTGAAGACAGGAAGACTCATGTCATCAAGTTAAAGAAGGCTCTGTACCGATTGAAGCAAGCTCCTAGAGCTTGGTATGGCAGGATAGACAGTTTTCTGATGATCTTGGGCTTTACCAAGAGTAAAGATGATTCTAACCTCTACTTCAAGGTTATGAACGATGAGTCGGTGATATTGTTTTTGTATGTGGATGAATTATTCTTAACTGGAGAAGAAAATCTCATCATTGAATGTAAGAAGAAGATTGCTTCAAAATTTGAGATGAAAGACCTTGGCCTAATGCATTATTTCTTAGGTCTTGAGGTATCGCAGAGTCTAGAGAGAATCTTCCTTGACCAAGGGAAATATGTAGTCGAAATCCTAAAGAGATTCGACATGTTGGAGTGCAAGTCCATGAATACACCCATGGAAGTGAAGCTGAAGCTACTGGTCGACACTTCGTCAGAATTGATTGATGCCACATTGTATAGACAAATCATTGGATCATTGATGTACCTGACGAACACCAGACCAGATATATTTTTTTCCGTGAACACCTTGAGTCAGTTTCTAGTAGAACCCAGACATGTTCACCTAGTTGTTGCAAAACATGTGATGAGGTACCTTAAGGGTACATCATATTGTGGTCTCAGCTATGATGGAGATCATGATTTCACACTGAGTGGGTACAATGATTCAGATTGCACTGGAAGTGTTTCTGATAGGAAGAGCACTTTAGGATGTTGTTTCAGTTTGGGATCAGCCATGATCTCATGGAAAAGTAGGAAGCAATCCAACATTTCTCTCAATACAACGGAAGTAGAATACATTGATGCATGTTCTGCCAACTCTGAAGCTATATGGCTTCGAAATTTGTTGACTGATCTATTCGACCTAGATATGGAAGCAACCACGATCCTATGTGACAACCAGAGCTGCATAAAGATGACAGAGAATCTTGTATTTCATGACAAGTTGAAGCACATAGAGATCTGATATCATTACATCCATGACATGGTGTAGAGAGGAGTCATAAAGATCCAATATGTTAGCATGGATGAACAGGTTGTCGATGTATTGACCAAGCCTCTATCTTGTATAAAGTTTGAGCACTTTCGAGATAAGCTCGGTATAGTCCGAAAGGACCTCCCTCGAAAGGGGGAGTAGTGTTGAGATATGCCAGGCTAGTATTGTGCTTCCATCTTAATTGTTGTGACATAAAGCAAGTCTAGTTATGTGATTCCAACTTAATTGTTGTGTTGAGATATGCCTAGTACTGTGCTTCCAGCTTAATTGTTGTGATGTAAAGCCAGTCTAGTTCTGTGCTTCCAGCTTAATTGTTGTGTTGATATATTCCTATTACTGTTCTTCTAGCTTAATTGTTGTGACATAAAGCCAATCTAGTTCTGTGCTTCCAGCCTAATTGTTGTGTTGAGATATGCCTAGTACTATGCTTCCATCTTAATTGTTGTGATGTAAATCTAGTCTAGTTATGTGCTTCCAGCTTAATTGTTGTGTTGAGATATGCCTAGTAATGTGCTTCCAGCTTAATTGTTGTGTTGAGATATGCCTAGTACTATGCTTCTAGCTTAATTGTTGTAACGTAAAGCTAGTCTAGTACCGTTCTTACAGCTTAATTGTTGTGACGTAAAGCTAGCCTAGTACTGTGCTTTCAGCTTAATGTTGTGACGTAAAGCCAGTCTAGTATTGTGATTCCAACTTAATTATTGTGTAGTGTGCCAGCCTCGTGTTGTGATGATGAGCCAGCCTTGTGCTGTGATGATGTGACCAACCTCGTGCTGTGATGATGATGTATTAGTTTTATACTAATCCATATTGATGCAGATGATGATTTCATTCCACTAAGAATGACGATGTTGTCGATGAGAAAAACTTCCCATGATTTATAGATATGCCAGTCAGTGTTCCAAGATGATATTGATGATGTTGTCCTCTCACCCACCTGATGTTGTTGATGATGTTTTCCTCTCTCTCCCCTGATGTTGTTGTAGAATAGCCTTCTTGTTAAGGGGGAATGTTGAAATAATGTAACTGCAAAGTGTATTCTAATTATTATTATTTTACTATTCATTAGATCAATCCCCTATTGCAGATTGATCATGTCGGATATTGTAATAGACCAAATCCCCTTTTGCGAATTGGTCAAAACATAATTGTAATAGGCAGAATAAGAATTCGTTCCCATAATATATTAAAGAGGCCCCAAAATATATTAAAGGTGGTTATAACCACCCAGATTGAGAAGTCGGCCCTACTAGTGAAAAGACACCTCCACGCGTGCCAGAGTTGTATAAATAAGGAGGCTAGTGCCTCACTTAGACACACACTCACTTGTCCATTGAGAAGCAAGTTTCAGAGCTGCAGTTGGAGAAGAGAGAGAGAGAGAGGTGCATTCTTGGGAGAGGACTTTCTGTATTTGTTTGAGTTGTCTCTTGGCATTGTATTTTCTATCTATAATAAGGAATTTTTTCTTGGTTTTCTCCCCCATGAGGGTTTCCCGAGATAAATGATGTGTCTCTTGTGATTGTGTATTTCTCAGTGATCCTATCTTATGCTATTGTTATCTAGTGAAATGAAAATAACTCTAATAATAGCCTAAACCTTAATAGATCCTCCACCTGAACCATGGGAATCCTCTGCGTCAAACAAGACCGGTTTCCCTACACATTTTGAAGCACTCTATCAACATCCCCTCCAGTTGTCTCACCCCCCCGGTGCCTCCGCCGGTGTCTTGGAAGTGTGTTCGGTCGTCATGGACCCACATCTGTGTCACACACATGTTTAGTTAGTACTTGACATCATCCAAAAATATTTTTGTTTTCTTATGTAAAAATACAAAAAAATGAAATAATCAAAAACCTTTGACATACCTATGTCTCCGTAGGTGAAACTTGGTGGTAACAACATGTCTGGATCTCCTATGAAGTCAATCCCTACGTACGAGTAGTCCTCCAGAGCCATCACCTGTCGAATCCACCAAAAGAAAAACTCATCATTGTAGGGTGTTGGCACCCTACTACCCCCTTTCCACCTCATCACCTCGGTCCACCATGCCATGGCTGGATCATGAGGTCCATGTGGAACAATCTCAACTCTAGAGCCCAAGCCTGGAACCCGCTCGAAGAAAACACTACAAAGGATAGACGCGAACCCGAAGTTCCTCTTTATACCCAGTTTTCATTTTTTCAACTAGCTCTTCATGTTGGCCAGCAGTGAGGTGCACCAGTCGTAAACCATGGGTCGCAAGCACTCCACTGAATAGAAACATAAGTTGCCTCAATGCCTAGTGCAAAGAGGGAGACCTTGTGATCCATGCCAACAATAGGACAAAAATCTTGAGACTTAGATTGTTGATCGTTGTGATTGGGAGTTGGCTCCCTACCTTCTCGGTCCCTACAATGCAATGAGTGGCTATGTAATCCTGTATGTTCATGCCACTCCCAGCTCCCTAAGCTTTGAGGTTGACCACCTCACCCTAGCGCGACAATCTCGTCAAGAAGTAGATTTCCTCAACTTCAATCCTCAATGGTTGTCCATCAAGGTTGAAGGTCTCAGTATCCAGATCCTAGTAGTTCACAAGTAGCTAAAGTAGTCTCACTTGAGCCCTCATACCTTTGAGATCCCAAAAAGTTTATAGCCCGCATATTTTTAAGGCCATCTAGGCCCCTGGATCTCTCTTCACTGCAACATCCACCTCTGCATGCTCTCTTTCTCTCGACTCTAGCACCATCCTACAAGATTCAAACCTTTTTTTGAGTTAGAAACATTTAAAAAACCTTATCCACAGACATGTACGCAAGATACAGTGTACACAGTCGTGTATAGGGTTGCTTATATGCTGATTTTTTTGCAAACAGTTGCGTATAGGTTATACGCGACCCGATGATCTATAGCCCACATACACCTTAGTTTCTAAATTTCATGCCAAAAAACTTAAAAAAAGAGGCCTAATTACAAATTTTAATCCACTAGAAAGAAAGAGGGCAGTAAGATGAATTACCTGGTCCAAACGGTTGTCAATTTCATCGCTCGTATATCCCGCAATCAACAGTTGAAATTCAGAGGCAATTTGGTCCAAAATACACTATTTGGGTAAAAAATACAAATGGTATAGTAAAATTGGTTTTTTTACTATTTATAACAAATTTTTACCCACTTTACATAGTTTCGTACAAGATTTTGGCCTATTGGACTAATACGACAGTGGATGGAGTTGGTTTTGGTGGTTTTCTCCAAGGATTCTTGCATTTTTCAGTGCCATGTCACCTGTTCGTAACTTTGGACAAGTATTTTCATCACCCAACATATAGGATAGGTACACAATCCATCATGCACACCTGCATCATCCTATGACTCTAGCTCATATGCCTTAGGTATGAACCCATTTAATAGCGACACAGAACCTTCTATCTGCAACTAGAAGTGTCGTTATTGAATGGTAGAGACTTACCAAACATGGGTACCCTAGTTAGATCCCTTGCTTCATTCGGTGCTCATGCAGAGATTTTTATCTGTAGGATCAAGAGTCTCTTATAGCTAATACATGACTTTATGTTTGAACATAATTTCTTACTCATGAGCATGTTGATCTATACCTAGAGGACTCCCAACAAGTCTGAATTAAGCTCTTTTCCGACTCTCTCAAAAAGCGAAAAGATTGTCGAGTGAACTTGTCTCTTTCACACTCTTAAATTGGATTTGAAAGGATGTCTATTTGGTGCAAGTTTACCCATTTTTCAAACAAGGTAGAATAAGATTACAAAAAATGACATTTTTTGGTGTTAAGCTGTAATTGCATGTCATTCTCTTGCTTGCAGTATTGGGCCTATTGTCGGTTTCCGCTTTTTCATAATAAGACTATCACCTCAGAAATTTGCATCACCAACCAAGTACAGCCTTGTTTATATCATTTGCAGCTTGACATCATATACCCAAGAGGAAACATTACCCCTAGTGTCCATCTCTCGCATGCACCTCTTTGCATTGAACATAGGTATGTTCCACAGTTGGAACTAGTTGCTTACTTGCGACACGTGTTTCCTCCTCTGTATCATAGCATTCATTTGACTATGAAAAAACAAAAAAATACAGGCGGGAAAACAATATTATCTTACATTGGAAGTAGTCGTGTTGCCTTTGAACAAAGCACAAAATTTTTTAGTCCACTTGTCATCAAAATTTTGGGTTTAGCATGACCTTAGGAAGCTGAGCTCGTTACATAGAGTTTACTCCCCTAACTAGTTACTCTTCTAGTCCCTATGGAGAGTTTTATTGATGCCTCCTGCATCACAAGGTTTCATCATCGATTCTATGATGTCAGAGTCATCCATATGTCTCATGCTCTTGTTCAAAAGATGTCTATCAACCTGTGTTGGCCATTCCTCAGAACTCTTGACTTTGCATGTTGGCCATACCCTCAGTGTGTCTCATAGTTACATGAAATTGTAGTCCTATTGTGCACCCTGGTCCTACTTTCATCATTGGTAGGTAACCTTGAACCCAGTAATCGACATTTCATCATTGGTCACTGACTGGGGGGTTTCCCTTGTGCTCGATGGAAAGAAATCTATTCACACATTGGGATCTGTGCAGTGTCTTGGACGCCATTAGCCTTATTGGTGGTTTCCTCACCTTCTTCAATAGCTTTCCTTATTAGATGTTATTAAGAGGGTCTTTTTCATGTCCTGCTTGCATCTGTTACACGTGAAACGTGCACAGGTTCGTTGGTTCATGAACATGTTCTTCGTCTAATTTCCTCCAAATCATCAAGATCCTGCTTTGTACATCATGTTGAATGATGAGAGATGCTTTAATGCTCTCCTTTCAGCAGGTCTCCTTCCATCGAAATCATCTCATCTATTCTGGAAACGAGACCTAGACTCATATGAGTACCTAGAGGCTTGCAGTCATTAATGGCAGGTTCTCCCATCATCGATAGTTGGGAATACATCAATGTCTCCTGATCAATGGATTCTTCAAGTGTTTGACCCCAACACCTTTATTCACACTTGTAAGAATGTACTCGGTGCCTTGATACCTACTTTCATTATCGGTAGGTTGTCTCATGTTTGTTAACGATATACCTTAATGACCGATAATCAAATAAAGTCTCATTTTGTTCGACCTCAACTCCTTTATTCACACGATGTAGAATTGCACCTTTGGCGGAACGTGTAGAAGACTTGAATACATCAATTCATAGTCACAGCTTTTCTGAGCTGTTGTTATCTCTCATTGGACCAGTACCTATGTGACTTCATTGATCATGGGGGATCAGATTGTACTCCATTGTATACAAATATCTTTAAATTGATTTTGAGACTGGTTTTACTGGGCCTTGTTTATGACTATGATAGACTTTGGCATGTAGCCACCTTTGTATTGCCTACTCATGGCCATGAACAGTTGTTTGGTATATTTTCACATTGATCTGCAGTGTAATTCAAATTGGCATCCATGTGTGTAAAGTCATTACAGATTGTAATAATCTCATGAGCAACTAGTTCGTCCAGCTAAGTCTCCATTACTCCACTTCTGGGTATTATAATGTATTTCGGCCATCGCAGATACTCCTATGACCTCACACATTAGGGGGCATCTGTTATAGCAATATTTTCCTCACCCTATGAAAATTTTCTCATAATGCCTTTTTCCATTTCCCTATGCAGACTTGAAGTCCCTTTTTGCAAATCCCAGAGCTAAAAACTACATTTTTCCCCATATATGCAGCCTAACTATTACACAACATGTGTATACACAGGTTGCACCACTACAACCTGTGTACATTAGGTTTTGTGCAAAAAATTAAAAAATGGTGTCGGGTTTCCATGTCACGTCATAGGATCCATGATCCTTGACCTTCCATATACTGGAAACGTTCTGACTTGACCCTTCAGTTCCATTTGAAGAATATAAACTAGCCATATATGAGCTATGGAAAAGGAGAGAAGAATTCAACTTTGAGAGCAAAGTTAATTTGGAGAAATTATTCACTTCATATTGAGTCTGCATCCCTTTGTCCTTTTAAGTTTGAACACATTGTTTAGCCCCCAAGTTCTTCCCTACTTGATTGAGAACCTCATTGTCTCTCTTATATGAGTTTGCCTTTGGTGGAGGATTGAAGTGGTGGAGGCTTAGCTGGAAGGGACTTAGTTTCTCGGTTTTGAATCGTGTCGGCACAAAAGTTTGTAATTCATTCACTTCTGTTGATTACGTTTTAATAGAAATACTGTTTTCTCATCCAATTAATATCTTGCAAATATTCAAATTGTTATTCCATGGGAATATTTATTATGAATGTTGATGGATTATGCGAGGGCCTCAATTTTTTCCCACCAGGCGACCTGTGAGGATGTCAATAAGGAATTAAAAAGGGTTCAATTCTTAGGCAAAATATGTATTTGGGCCTTAATCCTCTGATGGCTTCCTCTCTATCCTATAGGGCAAAGATTAACACAAAAACGATGGCGGAATAAGTGTGTGGGAGGTATGACGAATATCGAGGAGCCTCGAAAAAAAATCATTGAAATTGTAGTAATTTGTGAAGTATGATTAATTTAACACATATGGTCATAGTATTTTGTTGAATTTTGACCCCATGTGTATCAGTGTGTTGTAAGGTATTATATATATTATAATGATAAGAACAGAAATATAACAACAAATACTAGCGGAACAACAAAATAATGAGAATAACAATACCAACAATAATACCTTTATTGAATGAAAGTAATGTTCACTTGCCTCTTTGAGGGGGAAACCTCCAACATAGAAGAGCTCTATTAAAATAATTCTCAAGACAATTTTTCACATACCTTCTACTCTTATTTATACTAATTTTGTCTTCTAAATAACATTGTAGAGGAAGATCTTTCTAAAAGCGGAGGCTTCTATTAGGTCTTCTTACATTAGACTTGTCCACATTATTAAATATGTCTTAGTAACTAATGTCAACCTTTATTACATGGAAACTATATTATTCTTCCTACGTGAGGGGTTAGGGAGGTTAGGTCCCTAATACACCCTCCCCCTTGAAGAACAACCTTGTCCTCAAGGATTGAAATGGGGAAATTGTTGCAGAATGGAAGCCAGGTCCTAGGTGACATCTTCTGTTGTTGTATCCTTCCATTGAATCAACACTTCCTTGATGGTGTGTTGATGGAGATGATGCTCTCATTGGGCCAAAATTATTTTTTGATACAACCAAATGGAACCTTCTTCATCCAACTCAGGGAGACTCTTTTGAGTCTAGCACTTAGTTCCAATCACTTTATTTAAGCATGAGGCATGAAAAACAAGGTATAGCTTACAATGACTGGGAAGAGGTAATTGGTAAGACACGGGCCCCACTCGCTTGAGAATGGTATACAAACCATAAAATTTGGGTGCAAGATTATGACAATGTTCATCTTTGAGTGAAGTTTGCTTATAAGGTTGCAGATGAAGAAACACTTGGTCCCCTTCAGTGAATTCATGTTCAAAATTATATTGATATACTTGTTGCCTCATGTGATTATGAGCCATCACCAAATTTTCTTTGAGGGTACAGAGAATGGTTGCTCGGACTGTAAGGTTTTTGTCAACCTCTTGAATCTTGGAGACACTTGGCATATAGGAGAGAAATGATGGTGGATTTTTTTCCATAGACTACTTCAAAAGGCATCATGCAAGTGGTAGTATGGTAAGATTTATTGTACCACCATTCAGCTAGGGATAACCACTGAGCCCATTGATTTTGTTTGCCAGATTCAAAACACCGAAAATATGTTTCTAAACACTTGTGGACAACTTGAGTTTGTCCATCAATATAAGGGTGATAGTAAGTGTTGATATGCAATTGGGTTCCCTAGATCCTAAACAATTCTTTCCAAAAATTGTTGGTGAAAGTTGGATCTTGATCAGAGATAATAGAATTAGGCATGCAATGGAGTTTGAATATATTATCCATAAAGATTTGAGCCACCATAGATGTAATGAATGGGTGTTGAAGGGAATAGATATGAGCGTATTTCGAAAGATGATATATTTCCACTATGATGACTAACTTATTGCCCAATTTAGGTAATCCAACAATGAAATCCATATAAATATCCCTCCAAATAGCAGATGGAATCGAGAGTGGTTGAAGTGTGCATGGCGTTGAATGGTGTTGTCATTAATGTAAAAGTCAGTCATTAGCATGAAGAATCCTATGGGTTTACTTGAAGGAGACTCCAAAGTGGCCCCCTTATGGTGTATCTTTATTCATGGCCTTCATGGGAAGATGCTTTGAAGAATCCCACAAGAATCCCTGAAGGTGTGGTCAAGAAGCCCTACATCCTTGTAGTTGTTTGAAGAAAAAGAGTATGAAGAACATTGAAAATGCATGAAAAACCTCCATGGATTGATAACCCTCATCAATTCATTTTCGATGGTAGGTGGCTTGCCATGTGGTTACTCACATTTGATGAGATATGTCCTCTTAAATATGATCATGTGAACTTTCCCCTAAAAGTGTTGGAAACAAGAATTTATAGGTCATCCCTAAAGTTAAGTGAAGGAAGCACTTGGAAGGGTATAAATACACATTAAGAAACTCTCATTTTGATCATCCAAGCAATTAAATAAAGTCATGGGTGCACATAAGAGGTTTGAGGCATGCAAGAGGAGTTGGGGTGTATTCTTGGGGCTAAACGTGCATGTATGACAAATGCATGAGGATTATCAAATATGTTTCAGGTTATCTTTCCATTTTCGCTATAACTTTTGTTCTCAGAAGTTTTATACCATGAAATTTTCATGAGATGAAGAAAATATCTTTGAGTATCTGTGGTTAAAATTTCATACATTGGCTCGCAATATTTTCAAAGTTACGATCTATTGAAGTTAGGATTTTTTAATGCTCCTGAAATAGGTTTTAAAATGGCCATCTTGGCACTTTCGCTATAAATTTTGTTCTGGGAATTTTTAGACCATGAAATTTTGAAGAGGTGAAGGAGAGATATCTGACTATCGTTGATTAAAATTTCAGACATTGGTTTGCAATATTTTGAAGTTATGATCTATTGAAGTCAGGGTTTCTTAATGTTTTTGAAATATATTTTAAATAGATCAGCTTAGCACTTTGGCTATAACTTTTGTTCGAGGATGTTTCAGACCATGAAATTTTTAGGAGATGTCTACAGGATCATTGAGTACTTGTGGTTCAAATTTTAGACAATGTGTTACAGTATTGTCGTATTTATGCTCTGTTGAAGTTAGGGTGGGAGGAAGGGGAAAGGAAATGGGGTTGGAGCCTCCTTCCAGTTGAAGCTAGAGAATCTAGGGAGTTGTTGTTATGAGGAAAATATCTTTATGGCTAGGGGTGAACCACAACAGAGGGAAATGACTGTAGAAATCAACTCTAATCTTAGATATGCTATATAAGCAAATATGCTAACAAGACAAGATAAAGAGCCTACCTCATCCAGACATTCGATGAAGTCCATCGTTGAGCACTTGACTCAAAGAAATATACCTGCAACTTGTCCTCAACAACCAAGAAATGCAAGCATATGGTGATAATATATAAAGGTATCACATTCAATGTGAAGCTATGGAAAGGAAGACTAGCAAATGTGAAGCACTTCAGAGTATTTGGAAGCAAATGTTACATCAAAAGAGAAGATGGAAGAATGAGAAAGTTTGACTCTTGTGTGGACAAAGGAGTACTTGTTGGTTACTCAAGTACAAGGAAAGCATACAAGTAGAACCTCCAATATAGTCCATAATTCATTTGGAGTGAAGTCTTGTGAGACATCACATACTTGGTGGAGAATTTCTGGAGAAATAGACAAGCAAGTAAATCCTATGGCCATATCTTGTCTATTGAGAAAGTCAATTTTCTCATCGACAAAATCAGGCTCTACTTCCATTGCCATGGTTATTTGGTATAAGTCTCTACTACTGAGAAGAAGTAGAATCTGTGGCTTCTACTCCAAATAGTTATGAGGCATGAGAAGTATTATCGGTGAGTAAAACATATATTCCATCTTTTCTGCGTTCTTCAATTTTCAATACCTGCAAAAATAATTTGGTGTAGCTTTTGCTTAGCAGCTCATCGGCTATGATACCATGTAAATGTGTTGGACCTACAAAGAATAGATATAGATAAATAATAATACACACATTTGCAGAGAGAATTGGAGAAAGAAGAAGAAGAAGGAGAGAAAGAATGAAAGAATTATCATTAACCATAATGACTAATGAATAATTTACACATGATATACTATGTATAACTTAATGACTACACACTAGAGGAGAACCAATGTGCCATAGTGGTGGTCTAGAGTGATCTGGACACACACAACAATTACGGGAGTGAATTTCCACCTAATCTAGTCTCTCAGGCAGTTACAGGATTGAACTGTCACCTAGTCTAGTCTCTCAAGCAGTTACGGGAGTGAACTACCACCTAGTTGAGTTAACTAGTCAATTAGTCTTCAGTTAACTAACTTAACAGAGAGTAGTGAGGAGTTAACTCAGGGAATCAAGGGTAATGCGTCGGTCTGGTGATGATCCCAAGGCAAGTGCGCATTAGCTAGTGATGATCCCAATGTTGCCTGGTGACAAAACCAATGCAACATCTAAACTCAACTCAACTAGTCAAACTGAAGTGTCCACTGAAAGATAATATTCTCCCTTAAAATATAGGAGACTGGATAATGACTAATTATGACTAATAAACAAAGCAAAACCTTAGGAAAAAGAAATCATAGGTGTGTGTGAAGTAATTCCAACAGTGACATGGCATGGAAATCCGACATATTTTTTTAATTTTTGAGCTCAAAACCCGATGTATGTAGGTTGTAATGAATAAACATGCGTATACACAACTTTTCTAACTATGGTCGACATATATGTACAAAACATTGAATTTTTTACTCTGCAATGGACAAAAAATGGGAATTTGAGTCTGTAGAGGGAAAGGGAAGGCCATCAAAGAAAGATGCATGGAGTGTGGAAAAAATTGTTATAACAAGGCCACTCTTCAAAATATCCATAATAAAAAACATTATCACAATTAGGTTTAAAGATAAATTATGTTGTCACTAATAAATAGAGAATAAGAGAAAACCACTCTAATATATAAACATCATCGACCCAAGTTAGAAGATCAAAATTATTTTTCTTCCATGGGTAGTAAGAAAATTAAAATTGTTAATACAATAACAATGTTTTCAATTAGAAAAACAAAATATTCAATTAATTATAAAAAAAATTAAAGTCCAATAGACAAAAATTGTTTATTATCCTCAATTAAATAATACACAGAATATAAAATATTATGTAATTAATTAATATTTATTTTACTTCAATATATTGATGATGACGATGATTACTCTATATTATGATCAATAAAAACCAATAAAATTTATCCTATACATAAAGAGAAAATACACTATTTTTTTTTAAAACCAATAAAATTTATCCTATAATGAATTTTAAGTAGCCAAAACCATCAACGGCTCAAGCGAGGATGGCATAAACATGTGAAATATTGGCTTAATCATTGGGGAATATAGGAAGAAGTCATCATGCAGAATATCGATAATATTATAAATATTATCACTTCTAAATTTAAGGAGAATATGTGGTGTGATAAAGAATTAGTAGATAAAAGAAAATTAAGATACTACAAGGAGTTAGTTAACCCTAATTTAGAAGATCAAAATTACCTCTCAGTTTTGAAAAGTGCAAAGAATAAAATCAACATTGTTAAAATAAGAACAAACTCTCACTAGCTACATAGTGAAATTGGGCATTGGACAACTCCCAAAACACCATGGGATGAGAGAACTTGTCACCTTTGTGACACTAAGTGGGTAGAAGATGAAAAATACTTCCTCTTGAATTTCCTTGCCTATACCCATATTAGATCCCAATTTAAAAATATCTTCCACATTACTGACCTTCCTAACCTCCTAAGTCATCTAATCTATGGTGATCTTGGAACGCTTCTCTCAATGTTTTTTCACGATAGAAATACAATTTTAAAGAATTTAAAGTAATATATTACCTCCAATTCATCTCAATGAACGGTAATCATGTTGAAATAATGTAACTGCAAAGAGTACTCTTATTATTATTGATATATTATACATAGGATCAATCCCCATTGTGGATTGATAATATCGGTTATTGTAATAGGACCAAATCCCCTTTTGCGGATTGGTCAAAAGACAATTGCAATAGGCAGAATAAGAAGTCGGCCCCATCAGATATTAAAGAGGCCCAGAAATATAATAAAGGTGGGTTTACCCACCCAGTTTGAGAAGTCGGCCCTGCTAGTGAAGAGACACTTCACACGTGCCAAACTTGTATAAATAAAGGGGCCAGCGCCTCACTTAAACACATAACACACTTGCTCATTTTGAGAGACAAGTTTCGGATCTACTGGTTAGAGAAGGAGAGAGAGTGGCGCATATCTGGGAGAGGATCTTCTACATTAGTTTAAGAGATCTCTTGGCATTGTATTGGCTATCTATATTAAGGAAGTTATGTTGGGTTTTCTTCCCCTAGAGGGTTTCTAGGGATAAATGTTGTGTCTCTTGTGATTGTGTATTTCTCAGTGATCTTGGAGTATGCTATTGTTATCTAATGAAATGAAAACATCTATAATAATGGCTTAAACATTAACATGGTATCAGAGCCAAGCTGAAGGAAGCATCTTTCACAAGTGAAAAACGTCACTGTTACCATACATGAAAATTAGGTTTTTTTGATGGTGAAGCTTTTCATCCCCAAAACCATCTAGAAAAGTGTGCCCTCCCCTAAGGATCAGTTTGGCACTCTCAGCGCACCTTTTCAGTGGATGGATCTCCCAGAAAGTGAAACCCTAGTTTCACAAAGTACCAGAAGTACCAGAGTACTAGAGGTACCAAAAGCACCAGTCCAGAAATCCACAGATCAAATTTGAAGGATAAAAAGTTGCATTTTCTCAGATCCAAGCACACCAGGCTACTCACCTCAGCCAAGTGCACCTCCTGGTAAATTAAGTTTTATATTTTGAGCACTTTCATTTTTTGGTCATTTTCCTAGCTATTGGAGATACCATAGACGAAGACAAACTCATAATGATGACCCTAAATGGTCTCACAAGACCTTGGGATGCTTTCATTCAAAATATATGTGCCAGAAAGGAGAAACTGAAGTTTGACAGCCTATGGGAAGAATGCATCCAAGAAGAAACAAGAGTAGCAAATTGGGAAGCATTACTAGCTAAGGATGATGATCAAGCCCTAGCTACTCACACCAAAGGAGGAAGGAAGAAACCATACTTCCAAAAGGAGACTCATAAAGAGCCTCAACAATCAAATAAATTCAATCAAAAGAATCTCATCCAATGAGATTTTAGAAGAGAGGACAACGAAAGGAAAGAGACTACTCATCTGTACAATGTTATCATTGTGACAAGATGGGACACATTGCAAAGTTTTGTCCAGCCAGACGAGAAGAATACAAGAGAAAACATAAGAGGCTTCATGCCCATGTAGTCGAAGATGAAGAGCCACCCATAAAGATGATAAGAGAGCAGATGTAACACCCTGTTTCCCCCAGATTGTAAATATAACTGAACTAGCCAAGGACTATGGAAAAACTCATAAGTGTGAATATGTGATGTAAATGGACCTGCAGGAAGAGGTCAATGAATGTAAATAACAGTTTGAATTTATTGCAGAACTGCTGAGAGGGGATGTGAGGAAAAGAGACCATGATGGTGGTGGAGGGCACCTTGAAAAAGGGGCGTTAACTTCCACCAAGAATAAAAATACCGTATTTGGACTCCACTGGCCCGGAGAACCAAAAGCGGCTCGCTAGCCCTGAAATTTAATAGCTCGCAGACTGGTAGGCGGATGGATTGATGATGGATGGGATGGTGAACCACCCATTCATAGAGCCGTCAGGCCTGATCAGATGTGAGGGGAATCGTGCCACACGCGACCTCGCAAGAGGATAAGGCGTACGGCTGAAATGATTGAAAGGGGCGAACACGAGGGGAACTCGGCAGTTTTTACGCAGAGTGAGTGATCGCAGGGAGGAAGGATTGCAACCTTCGCACTTGGACACTAGCAGACCGAGAGACGCAGGTCTCAGGACATCGTGGTCTCAGCTCGGGGGTGGCTAGTGGTAAATCCAGTAGGAGTCGCTATGCCTACGGTTGGGTGGAAACGAGCACCCCTCTCAGCAGTCACTTCCATTGCTGAAGTTATTTCTGATAAGTGTTTTACTTATATTGTATTCTGAAATTTATATGCTATCACATATATTCATGGACTGTGGAATTGTAAATGTTTCCTGTGAAGGAATTGTCTGTGCAATAATGGTTATTATGGAGTAAATGTTAGCTCATAGAACCGTGAAATTATAAATGATTTCAGCATGAGAATGTCTGTGTAGTGTTCCCTATGAATGAGTTGGTATATGCTTAACATCGAGGAAACCGTGCTCGATCTACGTTGAATAAATGAATTTAGTTATGTCCAGCCGTCCTCGGGAAGCTGTCTCCCCTTAGCTGCTTCCAGGAATGCCCCGGTAGGGATCTCTTCACAGAGATTCCCTCCTCGGAAAGGTTCATCAAGAACCCAGAACAAGGATCTAGACCGTAGATCTCGGTCCAATTACCCGTCAGCCGTTGGGTCTGGAGGAGCTGCGCAGGGGTTAAGCGCATGGGTAGGCATGCGATGAAGAGATCTGAGCCACCGGATCTGGAGCCGAAATCCCGTAAGCCGTTGGATAGGGGGGAGTTTCTCGGAGTATAACCCCAGGAAGGAGAGCATGCAGGAGAAATGATCTGAACCGTTGGATCTTAGGTCATAGTCCCGACCACCGTCAGATCTCGAGAAGTTGCATCGAAGTTAAACCCTAGTGTACAGAGAAAGAGTCTCCGCCGTTGATCTCCACATGGACACGTGGATGGGGATCACGAGGAGTCGTGAATCAGGGAATCAGAGTTTTCGAATACAAGGAAACTTTGTCATGTGAAATCGTGATCCGTGATTTCCCGATAGGATCTAAACCGTCCATTCCTAGAGGACGCGTGTCAGTAGATCCGGAGGAGTCGTGAATCGGAAACTCGGAGTTTTCGAGTACTAGGAAACCTTGTCGAGTGAACTCGCGATACATGATTTCCCGATGCGATCTGAGCCATCCATCCTCGGAGGACAGATGTCAGCGATCCAGAGCGAGTCAGGAAATCGGAGTTCCCGAGAGCAAGACAACCATGATATCAAAAGCCTCGATATCCTGAGAATGGATCCTAACCGTTGATCTCGGCGGGATACGTGTCAGCATTGGGAGGCGTCGGGATTTTTACCCTCGGAGATTTGGGGAGTATAGAACCGTTGCATATAGAAATCGCAATACGTGATTTCCCGATCAGATCTGGACCGTCCATCAGCGAGGACACATGGCGAGCATCCGGAGAGAATCGGGGATCGGGATATCGCGAGCCCCGGGTATGGGTGTTTTGTGTCATCGCAAATGCCGAAATCCTGATGGGAGGTTATACGGCGGTGGTCCTATGGTAAGTGACCACATGGACTGTTGTATAGCCTAGAGGGCTAATGCATTAGGAGCATATCGGGAATCAGAGATTCGCGAGTTCTGAGGGTTCGTGAATTACGACATCGAAAATCCCGAAACTCCGATAGGAGTAGCCCCGAGAGAAGGTAAGACCACGGTCGTAAAGGCAGTAAACCACAGGCTTGGCCTGGGAGCTAATGCGTAAGGAGCGCCTCGGAATTCAGAGGATCGCGATTCCTGGAGGTGAATGAATTTTGACATTTGAAACCCCGAATCCCTTTAATGAACCAGGGATTGGCACCTCGCTAATGCAGGTTTCTGGAGGATTTCCCATTTGTGGGAGATTAACCCCATAATTTTTAAAATTTTGATAGTGGGTGTGTTACAAATTGGTATCAGAGCATGGTTACAACACTCAGCCTGACTGGGCTCATGCACCAGTCGCCCCAGTCGCGCATAAAGCTCGTACGAAACACTCCTATGAGGAGTAACCCCTGACTTAACTATCTTACCCAGGATTAAAAACTTGGAATATGAACACCCGACTGTGTATGCATGTGAAAGAATTATGGAATTATGCACAAAATTATAAAATATATTTAATTCTTGACTAATATCCAGCATTTGTCTTTTCACTCAAGCGGACGATCAACCGTGGGAATCTACAAACGCAGAGTATGGTGACTCACCAAGAGGTGGGAGAAGGCTCCCACAACAGAGACGAGGAGTCTGATGAAAGAAGAGTAATAGGAACCCCTACAGACTT
>ML780245.1:82885-113633 GCA_009831015.1 Picea engelmannii
TGGGCAGATGCCATGACAGAGGAATACCAATCCATAATGAAGAATGAAGTATGGGAAATAGTTCCCAGACCGAAGAATAAAGATGTGGTATCCTCCAGATGGCTCTTCAAAATAAAACATGTTGCTGATGGAAGTATTGAGAAATATAGAGCAAGATTTGTTGCTCGTGGATTTTCCCAGAAGGAAGGCATTGACTATGAAGAGACATTTTCTCCTGTGGCCAGATACACTTCGATCAGAACCATCATAGCTCTTGCAGCTAAGATGAAGTGGAAGTTGCACCAGGTGGATGTGAAAACAACTTTCCTAAATGGTGTCATCGAAGAGGAAGTGTATATAGAGCAACCTCAAGGATTTGAGGTTGAAGACAGGAAGTCTCATGTCTGCAGATTGAAGAAAGTCTTATGTTGATTGAAGCAAGCTCCTAGAGCTTGGTATGGTCATATAGACAGTTTCTTGATGAGCTTAGACTTTACCAAGAGTAAAGAAGAAGCAAATCTCTACCTCAAAATCATGAACAATGAGCCAGTAATCTTACTGCTATATGTGGATGACTTATTCTTAACTAGAGAAGAAAAGCTCATCACTGAATGTAAAAAGAGACTTGCCTTAGAATTTGAAATGAAATACCTTGGCCTAATGCATTATTTCTTGGGTCTTGAGGTATGGCAGAGTCCTGAGAGGATCTTCCTTAGCCAAGGGAAGTATACGGTCGAAATCTTGAAGAGATTCAACATGTTGGAATGCAAGCCCATGATGTTTCAGTTTGGGATCAGCGATGATCTCGTGGCAGAGTAGGAAGCAATCTAGTATTTTTCTCACCACATCGGAACCAGAATGCATTGTTGCATGTTCTGCTAGCTGCGAAGCTATATGGCTTCGAAAGTTGTTGACCGACCTATTTGACTTAGAGATGAGAGCAACCTTGATTCTATGTGACAACCAGAGCTGCATAAAGATGACAGAGAATCTTGTATTCCACGACAGGTCGAAGCACACAGAGATCTGTTATCATTACTTCCGTGACATGGTACAGAGAGGAGCCTTAAAGCTCCAGTACATTAGCACGGATGAACAGGTTTCTGATGTGTTGACCAAGCCCCTATCTCCTGTGAAGTTTGAGTACTTCCGAGATAAGCTTGGCATAGTCCGAAAGGACCTTCCTCGAAAGGGGGAGTAGTTGATGTGATGAGATATTCCCTGCTTTCGACCTTGTGGTTGTGATGTAAAGCAGGACATGTACCTTGCTTCTGACCTAGTTGTCAGATGTAAAGCAAGATGAGATGTGTTCCTTGCTTCTGACCCAGTTGTCAGACGTAAAGCAAGATGAGATTTGTTCCTTGCTTCTGACCCAGTTGTCAGACGTAAAGCAAGATGAGATGTTCCTTGCTTTTGACCTAGTTGTCAGACGTAAAGCAAGATGATATGATAAGACTAGCACTGAGCTTCTGGTTGGATAGATGTGACGTAAAACCAGTCTAGTATCATGCTTCCGACCAGATGGTTGTGACGTAAGCAGGACGAGTATCTTGCTTCCAGCCTGAGTGTTGTGACGTAAAGCAAGACATTGAGATGAGACAAGTATTGAGCTTCCAGCTTGACAGTTGTGATGTAAAGCCAGTGTTGTATTATGATGAGCCAACCTTGTGCTGTGATGATGATGATGTATCAGTCTTTATACTAATACATATTGATGCAGATGATGATACCATTCCTTTGAGAATGATGATGTTGTTGATGAAGAAAACTTTCGATGATTTATAGATACGTCAGTCAGTGTTCCAAGATGATATTGATGATGCTGTCCTCTCACCCACTTGATCTTATTGATGATGTTGCTCTCTCTCTCTCACATGATACTGCTGAAGAATACCCTTCTTGTTAAGGGGGGCTGTTGAAATAATGTAACTACAAAGAGTATTCTTATTATTATTGATATATTATACATATGATCAATCCCCATTGTGGATTGATCATGTCGGTTATTGTAATAGGACCAAATCCCCTTTTGTGGATTGGTCAAAAGACAATTGTAATAGGCAAAATAAGAAGTCGGCCCCAACAGATATTAAAGAGACCCAGATATATAATAAAGGTGGGTTTACCCACCTAGTTTGAGAAGTCGGCCCTGCTAGTGAAGAGACACTTCACACGTGCCAAACTTGTATAAATAAAGACGCCAGTGCCTCACTTAAACACACAACATACTTGCTCATTTTGAGAGACAAGTTTCAGATCTGTTGGTTAGAAAAGAAGGAGAGAAAGTGGTGCATATCTGAGAGAGGAACTTCTGCATTAGTTTAAGAGATCTCTTGGCATTGTATTGGCTATCTATATTAAGGAAGTTTTGCTGGGTTTTCTTCCCCTAGAGGGTTTCCCAAGATAAATGATGTGTCTCTTGTGATTGTGTATTTCTCAGTAAACTTGAATTATGCTATTGTTATCTATGAAATGCAAACATCTATAATAATGGCTTAAACATTAACAAATCATCATCATTATCATCGTCATAAAACATTTAAAAAAATATTAATTATCATTAATATATTTATTTTCCTTATAATATAATAATGTAATAAATTATATTATAACTCTATGCCAAAAAAGCAAACATTATAAATTCACTTAAAAAATATATTTTAAGTGTCAAGTTAAAATTATATATATATATATATATATATATATATATATATATATATATATATATATATAATCAATCTTCATTTTACTTTTAATGCGTTAATGTTTTTCTTTCTTTCTCTTTTATATTTTTTTTATTATATTTCTTTGTTTTAATTATTAAAATAATAAAAATATATTATCCGTCGAGGATATTAGAATTATAGGAAATTCCAAATGTATCTTTTTTTTTAACTTATTCACTTAATGAGTGTGTTTCTATCCATTTGAAATTTACTATATATATTAACAAATTAATACTCCTCATGTTTTAGTGAAAATTTTATTTTATTTTTCAATTTATTTTATTTTTTTTCATTTTTCTTTATTATTGTTTTTTATTTTTTTTCAACTTGATATATCTTAAAATTAGATTATTATTATAAGGAAAAATTTACGAGAAATTATGGAACGTTTCTCTACATTAGTGGATAGAGTCCCTCATAAACTTGGCGATGTAGATTAGTGTGTCTCACCTAAGGAGTTTCAAACCAAACCCTGACAAGCATAGAACTAGCCAAATACCCAAAACATTGACAACAACTAGTTGGGCTAACATTTTGGATATATATATATATATATATATATATATATATATATATATATATATATATATATATATATATATATCCCAAATGGGTTGGATTCTATTAATGAGTGATGTGTTTTTCACGGTAGACAAGGTTCACTTTCCATGAGGGATTTTATTGGAGCCATAGGTCACCTTGAGGTAGTGTTCAAGCATATGGCTACACCCAAAGAGAATATATTAATTGTTTCATGATCCATGTACACATAAGTGGATCAAAGTCTTGTCAATTGGGTTTAGCTCAAGTGGTTGGGAGGAATGTTGGTATCCTCCACACCCAAGTTCAATTCCTGCAAGTGACATGTTGAGATCTTAAACAAGTAAATTATTGTAATGGATACAAGTTGTGTTGTTGACTAACCTTCTTCCTTGAAGATTCTAGGGTTTACCTTGAAAAAAAAAAGTGGATTAAAGTTAATCCCGTCCTTTAATTTTAAATAAGTCCCTAGGTTTAGCTCAATAGGTTGGATTGTCTACCAAAATATGTTGTCAATGAGGAGGTCACAAATTCTAATTTTGTTGAGTCCCTAGCTCAATAGGTTGGACTATCTACCAAAACATGTTGTCAATGGGGAGGCCACAAATTCTAATTTAGTTGAATCCCTCGAAATTATTATCCACTCTTGTAGTTGATAATTAACACCATCATTCATTTAAATATTCTAAAAAACAAAAAAGAATCATGTAAATTTCTTCGATGTAAAAACACAATTCATAAACTTCTGTGTAAAAACACAATTCATAAACTTCAATTTTGAAAAGCATTGAAATCAAACCAAAAAATTATTAAAATGTTATTGTTTTATTTTACACAATTCATAAACTTCAATTTTGAATAGCATTGAAATCAAACCAAAATTAATGAAATGTTATTGTTTTAATGATGTTTCGATGCCTTTATAATTCTATTCCCTTATTGACCCATAATATTCCCTTATTGACCCATAACATATAATACGGTTTATATGAAGATCATCTCAATGACCACATGGATGGATTAATTTCTCTTCGACCTCATTCTTATGGTTTTGTTTTGAATGAATGCATAGTTGAATTCATATCATCAATGGACGATCACAATAAAAGGGGTGGGGATGCTAGTTTGTCGCACTAAAAAAGCCATCCCATCATATTGATGTGGATAGTACTCAAAATGGACCATTGAGAATTCATAGAGCATGTACCGGTGTGGACAACATATGAATACAGTGGTTGTCGTAATAAGTAGTTTACCATTGGGACATACATTGTGGCCATCTCTAGACAACTTGCCAATATTGCACACTTTGGATCTTTCTATTTCTAATGATAATTTGTCAGGAATAACCCCACCACATTTTGAGAATTATATTACTAGCAAAAATTGACTTTAGTAATAATGTGTTATGGGGGTTTTATTCTAATTGAATTGGGGATGTTATAGAAAGTAGGATATATAAAGTGTAACCAATTGAAAAACACTATTCATTTATTATTCATTTATTACTTGGCCACTATTTTTTTAGATTTTTTTTAATTTGGATCAACAAATGATTGGAAAATATACCATTTCAATTGGTAATTTGTGACAACTTACACACATATCAATTTCTAGTTTGTTTAGTTATAAATGGGGGAATTTTTTTAGATCTATCCCTCCCAAAATAGGAATTCGTAGAAATTTTGTATGATTGAATTTAAGTTATAACAAAATTCAAGGTTCATCACCCATGAGTATATTTCATCTCCCATCTCCTATTTATCTCTTAGTCAAAATAGTCAAATAGCCTCATCAGGAGCATAGCTAAAGTCATTGTCAATTTAAATGGGTAATATTCCTATGTTTATGTGGAAATAGCCTCATGGAGAGCATCCTTGAAGCCATTTCCAATTTTACTAGGTTGACCCACCTATCACCACATTGACTTTATTTATATTTACATATAAGGGAAACACATGTGGATCATGCACATGGTAATCAGGAAAGTCGGTTACCTAAGGGTTGGTTGATAACGAGATGGAGGGTAAAGACTATTTTGTAAACCCGACGTATGTACATGGGAATTTAGACTCTGTGATAGAGACCCTGTTGTCTCTTCTTTCCTACGATTGGTAAGAATTGAGTAGTCCGTTGTCTTATAAACCAAATTGATTGTGCATTCATTCTTGTAACTCCAAAATATATATTTATATAATTAGAACATATATAACAGCAAGGCACCAATCAAAAAGGTATAATCATGATTATCTTTAATCAACAAACACTTGTATCTCCCTTTTATAAAAAATATGATATTTAGGGTTTTCAAAATAAATATCATATGAAAGTTGTCTGCTCAAAAATAAAGTCTCATATGTCCAAAAATAAATGATGTCACGACACAAGTTCGAAAAGCTAAGGATATTTCTTTTTAAAATAAATATTTATTTTCTTCCTGCCTTAGGATCATTTGGTTTAATATTTTGTATGTCATTGAGAAAAATATGCCTCTTCCTTTCCTTTATAGTTACTCAGCTATGGATGCATATCACTGAAGCAAATTTCCCTTCTACAAAAATCTTCTTTTGTTGGTTTTTGTTTTGAATGCACAAAGGTAGACTAGGATGTGTCAGTACTTGGGAGAACAATATTGTCTCTTTCCCTTGTCTTTTGGAATTTCTTGAGAAGACATTTTATTATCCCTTGGAGAATAATGAGCTACATAAGCAGCTGAGGTAATAATATCTACAAAGGCATGAGGTAAAGTGGCAATTTTGGGACTTGCAGGCCAATGTGCAACACCAGAAGGAGGATTCACTGGACTATTTTTCCATCCATCGTTAATGGGCTAGAGAGGGGGTTCTCAAATGTTCGTGATGCAAGGATGAGGTTGCATAGGTTCAATGGGAGGGGTAAGAGGCAAATTCGGTTTTCCTCCTTAGTTCAAATGACTAATTTGTACAAGTTGGTTTAATTCCTCAAAATCAACATCAAAATGAATAAAAAACGTTATCTTCTTGTTCCTCCCTTCTTGCCAAAACATGCTAGGCCTTCTTCCTCTTCCTCCTTTGTTTTCCCTATAATTTCCCATGCTTCCCCTACTAAAGAAACTCATCTAATTCCAATTCATATAGTCAATTAGAATCTTTAAGGAATAAATACAACATGCAGGAAGAAAACAAACACACCTTGAAAAATTTGTTGAAATATGACTTAACAAGGCTCTGACTATAGCATAGAAAATAAAGCATACAATGAAGGGAATGAGATTGGGAAATTAAGGGAAAAACAACTCAAGCATACTCAAACATTCCCATCTTATTTCTGTTCAAAGTTTTCTTCAAGATAGTCATGCTGTACTCAACTTCATGCCTTATAACTTCAATATTTTCAAAATAATTACTGGAACAATATAAGCAGGGAATGTAAAATGTTAAGAATGGGAGGTTTACCAATATAAAAATTCTGAAATTTTTGTTACATAAAATAAGAAAATCCTTTGAGCATAACCATGAAATATCATATGGCAAGTGGAAGTATGAATACTGGAATGTAGCTTGAGTTTTAAAATGTAATTGCAGCCTTATTTTCAAGTGATAATGACCATTTTTTACGCATATGGGCGACCCAAAATGCATGTAACCATCACTTATTACACGGGGTTTATATGAATAAATACACTTTAACCAAACCCCGGGTCGAAATTCATATCGACCCATTTTTACTTTCACACAAATGTTGGGTAAGAAAGAGTGTTTTTACTTTTTTACTAATGGTAATATCTACTCGTCGTCAACCAAAATAACCCACATATATTTCAAAACCTGGACTCAAGATGCAACCCATTGTAAATGCAAAAAGAATATTTTCACCACAAAACAATTACAAAAACACCAGAGTATGCATGATGCTCGCTTATTCATAATTTAATGAATTATGATATCCAAAACATTTCCTATTGTAAAATGGCAAGCATTCAAACAATTAAATTACATAAATTTGGTAATTCATGGCAATAATACATTGAATATTGAATTCAAGAAGTTTAGCCTATTATGGCATTAGAGGGTGAATTATGAGTTTATGGAATCACCTCACCAATATGTATGGTTGAATTTCAACTTTCATAGAGCACTTGTCAATTCATCACATTTTTCACCTATTGATTTTTTATGGCTTACATTTTTATATTATTGATATTGTTTATTTCTTTCAGTTAATTATGTTTAATTATGTATACATTTGGTTTTTATAAATAATTAAGTTTTTTATAAGATTAGAAAAAAATTGTTATTTTTACTTTATTGAAGTAACACTACTCACAAAATGAGTATGAAAAAGCATAAAATGCTTTTGGAAGAAATAACATATAATATTTACTACCTCCCACATCCATTACTGATTACCAAATAAACCTAAGATGCTTTGGGAAGAAATAACATGTAACATATAATATTTATCCACTAAATGATTATTGAAGAAAACTAAAATGTTTTGGGACTAAATAACATGTAATATTTACGAACACCAAAACTACCTCCCACTCTTCTACAACTTGGTTCTCTATTAACAAAGTCGTAGCCACTATTATTTCCAATAGAACCAAACCTACCTCTATTGCCTATTCCTAGTGGAACAAATACCATTTGTATCCACCCTCCGTGGATGTACGCTCATTGTCTCACTCTAATTACCATTATCTCCCAAATGATTTCTCAGTTATATGTGTAATGTGTAATGGAGTCGACTTATGTGTTATTGTTCATTCAAAGTGCAATTAAACCAACTTGTATACTTTATTTTTTTATTTTTATGTGTGTACATGATAACATCTCCCCCATAATGTGTTGTAGAGTGCCTCTATGAGCAATAAAAGCCATTTGAGGTGCTCAAGAGAGGAGGATGTTATAAGGATGATGTTCACTAGTTAAACCAATAGTGGATTATTCAAAAGGAGGCATGTTATAGAAATTTTTTCCACACTCCATGCATCTTGCTTTGATGGCCTTCCCTTTCCCTCTACAGACTCAAATTCCCCTTTTTTGTTCATCCCAGAGTAAACAATTCAAAGTTTTGTACATATACGTGGGCCACAATTAGACAACTTGTGTATACACATGTTTCTCCATTACAACCCGTGTACATCGGGTTTTGAGCTCAAAATTTAAAAAAACTATGTCGGGTTCCATGCCATGTCACGAGATCCATGATCCTTGACCTTCCATATACTAGAAACGCTCTGACTCGACCCTTAAATTCCATTTGAAGGCTATAAATTGAGCCACATACAAGCCTTGAGGAGATTCACCATTGAGAGCAAAGACACTCTGGAGAAATTTCACCTCATATTGAGTCTGCATCCATTTATCCTTTAAAGTCTGAACTTATTGTGTTCAACCCCCAAGCTCTTCCTATCTTGAGATTGAGAAACTCAATGACTCCTACTACGTGTGAGCTTGCCTTGGTGGAGGATTGAAGTAGTGAAGTCCTAGCTGGAGGGACTTAGTTTCTCGGTTCCGATATGTGTCGTTACAGAAGTGTGTCACCTATGTACTTCTACTGATTACATTAATAGAAATCTACTCTAGTCTCGAGTATGCTAGATAAATAGAAATTCTAACAAGAGAAGGCTAGAAGTCTACCTTGTCCAGTTTGTTATGAGGAAAATCTCTCTATGGCTAGGGGTAAACCACAACAGATGGAACGACACCCAGAAATCAACTCTAGTCTCAAGTATGCTAAATAAATAGAAATGCTAACAAGAGAAGGTTAGATGACAAAACATTGAATTTTTTAATCTGGAATAGACAAAAAAGGGAAATTTGAGTCTGTAGTGGGAAAGGGAAGGCCATCAAAGCAAGATACATGGAGTGTGGAAAAAAATGTTATAACAAGGCCACTCTTCAAAATATCCATAATAAAAAACATTATCACAATTAGGTTTAAAGATAAATTATTTTGTCACTAAAAAATAGAGAATAAGAGAAAGCCACTCTAATATATAAACATCATTGACCCAAGTTAGAAGATAAAAATTATTTTTCTTCCATGGATAGTAAGAAAATTAACATAGTTAATACAATAACAATGTTTTCAATCATAAAAACAAAATATTCAATTAATTATTAAAACAAAATTAAAGTCCAGTAGACAAAAATTGTTTATTATACTCAACTAAATAATACACAGAATATAAAACATTATGTAATTAATTAATATTTTTTTTACTTTAACATATTGATGATGACGATGATTACTCTATATTGTGATCAATAAAAAATAATAAAATTTATCCTATACATAAAGAGAAAATACACTATTTAAAAAAAAAACAATAAAATTTATCTTATAATGAAATTTAAGTAGCCAAAACCACCAGCGGCTCAAGAGAGGATGGCATAAAGATGTCAAATCTTGGCTAAATCATTGGTGAATACAAGAAGAAGTCATCATGCAGAATATCGATAATATTACAAATATTATCACTTCTAAATTTAAGAAGAAAATCAACATTATTAAAATAAGAACAAACTCTCACAAGCTGCATAGTTTTGGGCATTGGACAACTCCCAAAACACCATGGGATGAGAGAATTTGTCACCTTTGTGACACTAAGTAGGTAGAAGATGAAAAATACTTCCTCTTGAATTTCCCTGCCTATACCCATATTAGATCCCAATTTAAAAATATCTTCCACATTACTGACCTTCCTAACCTCCTAAGTCATCAAAACTATGGTGATCTTGGAACGCTTGGAATGCTTCTCTCAATCTTTTTCAGCATAGAAATACAATTTTAAAGAACTTGAAGTAATATCTTACCTCCAATTTGTCTCAATGAACATTAATCATCATCATTATCATCATCATAAGACATTTAAAAAAATATTAATTATCATTAATGTATTTGTTTTCCTTATAATATAATAATAATATAATAAATTATATCACCATAGAAATACAATTTTAAATAACTTGAAGTAATGTCTTACCTCTAATTTGTCTCAATAAACATTAATCATTATCATTATCATCATCATAAGACATTTAAAAAAATATTAATTATCATTAATGTATTTGTTTTCCTTGTAATATAATAATAATCTATGACAAAAACAAACATTATAAATAAAAATTATATTTTTAAGTATTTGAATATATATATATATATATATATATATATATATTATTGCTCATGTTTTTTTTTTCTTTCTTTCTTTTTTTTTATATATATTTTTTATATTTCTTAATTTTAATTATTAAAGTAATTAAAGTATATTACCCTTACAAGTCGACGATATTAGAATTATAGGAAATTCTAAATGTATCTTTTTTAACTTATTCACTTAATGAGTGTGTTTCTATGCATTTGAAATTTACTATATATTAACAAGTTAATACTCATGTTTTAGTGAAAAGATTATTTTATGTTTCAATTTGATTTTTTTTTTTCATTTTTTTTTATTATTGTTTTTTAATTTTTTCAATTTATTTTTAATTTGATATATAGAGGTTGCATACATCAATTTGGTGTTTGGTGTGGTCGTGATTTTAAAATTAGATTATTATTATTAGGAAAAATTTGCAAAAAAATATGGAAAGTTTCTCTACATTTGTGGATAGAATCCTTCATAAACTCGAAGATGTAGATTAGTGTGTCTCACCTAAGGAGTTTCTCTACTATGAAATATTCAACAATTGTAGTATCATAGTTAGAGTGAGTTACCATGTTATCACATGGAGGAAGGAGGGAGTGGAGTTGGCACTCAATTTTGGGGTAAAATTGAGAAACCCTAGAAGGGTAAGAGAGGAAGATATGAGATAAAGAAAACACTACAAGATTGATAAAGGTCTTAGAGATGGTCCCAAGGCAATACACTGGAACAAAACTAAAAGAATGCTTAGGTATATCAAAGGTACCTCACAATGTGATGTTGTACTCAAGAAGAGTGACAATTGTTAACACGTTTCAAAATGAAAGATTGCAATCCTAGCAAAACACCAATGGAGGTGAACTTAAAGATTTCAAATGACGACAAACCAAAGGAGGTTGGTGAACTCCAATATCATCAACATGTAGGAGGATTGATATATCTTAAAACCAGACCAACCATACCTTTTGCAATTAGTATGTTGCTAAGGCTTTTAAACTATCCTAGGGAGACACGTTGGAACGCAACTAAAAGAGTGCTTAGGTATATCAAAGGTTCCTAACAATGTGACATTGTACTTAAGTAGGGTTTTATTTGATGTAAAATCTTCAACAAATGGAACCAACAAGTTTGCACAATAACAATCAAAGTACAATCAAAATGACAAAGAATCCAATCTACTACTCAAAAAGATGGTTAAGTAGGGTTTTATTTTATGTAAAATGTTCAACAAATGCAGCCAACAAGTTTGCACAATGACAATCAAAGTGAAATCAAAATGACAAAGAATCCAATTTACTATTCAAAAAGAAAACGTGAAAAAATGCATCATCATTACATCAGAGAACAACAAATAGTAGACATCTTCATTAAGGAAAAAGGAAAGGTTCAATAAATTATGGGAGCTTTTAGGAATAATGGAAAATGAAATAAACATAAAGAGAGGGTGTTAGAAATCGTAATATTTATTTAGTGTAATGGTAATAAGATAAAGTGATGTTATTAAGTTCAAATATAATGTTAAATAATACATAGTATTAAAAAATGATATGGTTAAAATATTTTTGTAATAAATAAGAGAAGTGAGTAATTCCTAATGAGAATTGTTATCACTCAATTCAACACTTATGCAAAGCCCTCACAAGATGCTACACCAGTGTAACATATGGAAGTAGTTGTCATTATCACCTAGGAAAATAATTTCCTTGTTTTAGTGAAGGAAAGGGATCCAACACATGGAAGGCTTCCCAAGCAACCTCAAGGAAACTATGACAAGCCAAGTGCAGGTTATAACCCCCTTATCTTGGTTGTTTTATTAAGGTACTCACTATGCAAGGTTGAAGATAAGATCAAGATGGTTTAAATGACGATGAGTATATTTAGTGTTTCAAGGATGATTTAAGAGGTCTACCACAATTAAGGGGTCAACTAAAGGCCACGAAACATTAACAATAAAAGAAAAAGCTATAGTTGTAGAAAAACTTGAATAAATGATAGAATACTTCATCATATAATATTTTTACAATAGAAACAAGTAAACAATGTTAAATTAGTGAAGTGCAATGAGAAATATGTGTCAAATACTCGTAACTGTTGATGTTTTTGGTAGCAACGGGAGGTATTCACCTCCAGGACAACTTTTCTTAGACATAAAGATGCCAAGAAGTCAAAGGAAAACCATTAAACGGATTATAGAATCCTCAAAAGAAATTAGAATATCCCAGAAGAGAAGTCGGCCCCACAGAAAAAGAATAAAGAAGAAATATAATGCTCCAGAAGTGAAGTTGTCCTCACAGGAAAAAGACTAAGTGAAAATATATATTTTCCAAGAAAATAGATGGCCCTACTGGAAAAGACACCTTCCCAGTCCAGTATAAATAAAGGTGATGCCTTCCTCATTTGTCACATTCACTCACTCACTCGTAGTGCAAGTCTAATGGATAATTGCAGTAACAATTGTAGTCTAGAAGGAAGAAGGGCATAGGTTGGTTGGTTTATCTTTTGTCTTGATGATGTGCTGGTGGAGGCAAATTACTCTAACGCTCTGGATAGGTCTTGATACAGTTGCATTATTGGGTTATCTCTTGTGGGGATAAGTATTCCTCTTCTTTGTTGGTTTGTTCTAGTGGATAGAGTTGGTTCTTGGTTATATTGTATTGGAAAGGATATTCTCTCTAAGAAAAGTTGTTGGGTTTTTCTCCCTTGTGAAGAAGGGTTTTCCTAAGATAAATATTTGTGTCTTCATGAGCTTGTTTATCTGTTGCTTATATATTTAAGTATATGGTTATTGAATGTTAAAAGATCAAAATGCTATGGTAAATCTAATGTTAACAAAACTAATGAATATTCAACATGGTATCAGAGGAGGTTTCCTTCAGAACAGTCTAATCACTAGAAGGAAGATCATGATATTTGCCACATTGTTGCAGTTTGTCATTACTCAGACCTAAACCTTGCTAAGCTCGTTGAGCAACCTATTGAAGGACGTCGAGGTTTATTTTTCTCTAGATCAGCTCGCCCTAGCCTAGCGCACCTATTGGTGGTCTCAGATTACAACTTGGTGAAAGTTGAAATTTCTCAGTTGTAGTTATAGTGCCAGTTGCAGTTGCAATGCCAGTGTTAGTTGCAATTGTAGTGCCAGTGGCAGTTGCAATTGCCAGTTGCAATTTGTGCAAGCCTTTAGATTAGAAGACAAGTTGGATGGTGCTACAATTTCAGAGGTATGCACTTGTATATGTTTAAAATTGTATCATTATCATGAGTGTGTTTGCAGGAGAAGGGATATTTTGTCCAAGCAACAATATGTACATCGAAAGGATCTCATATCTAATACAGTCAAAGAAACAACGCACCCTCCCAGGAAGTGAAGACTCCAGGTTTGATTGTTTTGATATGGATCTAGTTGTTATAGCATTATTGTGATCTTATGTTGCATTTTGATCTATTAAAGTTATGATCATTATGAGATGCGCTTGTTTGCAAGCTAAATTGATCTCCTCTAGAAGATATTCTTGGTTATTGACTTTGTTCCAGGCAGTTTATCTTGTTAAATCTCATGGAGGTTTCCATGGAGATGTTGTTGTTCTTATTTCTTGTTATGGGAAGGTTACCACGGAGGCAGGTCACCAGTGATATCCTTGAGAGGGAGCTATAGTGACAATTGCAAAAGACAACATATTAGATAGTCTCTAGTTTGAGACATAAAGCAGTCTGACCAGACAAGGAGTTTGTATAGATTGACAGTTCGACTAGTTCAGGCCTTGATGCATGATTCTATCAGTCTGAGTGAGTTATGGCATAGGAGACTTGCTCATTTTCATTATAGAGCCCCTACCACTCTGGGAAGATGGTGATAGGTCTTTCCGAGATCTGTGTTAAGCATGATGGCATTTGCAAAGGTTTTTCTCTTGGCAATAATTCCAAGGGATCTTTTTCGGGCAGTGACAGTAGATCCAGGGGGATCTTGGACTTGGTGCATTCAAATTTGTGTGGGACTATGACAATTGCTTCTTTGAGTGGATACTTATACTATGTGATCTTCAGACATGGATTTTGAGGAACTTGACTACCGAGGAGACTTTCACCGGAATGAATCCTGAGGTTGGACACTTCAAGATATTTGGGTACCCAAGGAGAAAAGGATGAAGTTAAACCCTTCAGATAGGAAGGGTACATTTGTTGGGTACAATGAGTATTTGAAGGAATATGAGATCTACATCCCATGTCAAAGACAGATTGACATGAGTAGGGATGTTTCCTTTGAGGAGGAGGTAGCCTTCATGATATCTAGAGGATCTCACATGGAGATTAATAGTGAGAGGCAGGAGGAGAAAGTATCTTCTCCCCCTCACCCTTCAGTAGTTCAAAGGGAGCCAATTGAGCCCATGGAGATAGTTGAGCCTTTTGATCCAGTTGGTCCAGTAGATCTTGTTGATGTATTGCAGTAGGTCGAAAGAGGCCTACATGGGCTCGTCAAACTTTGTAGGAGGCAAAGGGACATGCAACTCCCAGTGGTACTTTAAGAGAGAGCACGAGACCTCAAATATTTTCGAGCTATGTTATAGCGATGAGCCACATCATTGATTCTGAGCCTTCCTATTATGAGGAGGCATCTAGTTAGTAGGTCTCAAGAGATACCATGATGGAGGAGTATCAGTCCATCATGAAGAATGATGTGTGGTATATTGTTCCAAGATGTGAGGGGAAGTATGTGATGACTTCCAAGTGGACCTATAAGATCAAACATGCAGCTGACGAGAGCATCAAGAAGCACAAAGCGAGATTTGTGGCTAGAGGATTCTCTCAGGTAGAGGGAATAGACTATGAGGAGACATTTTCTCTTGTTGCTTGGTACACCTCCATTCGGATGATCATTGCCCTTGCTTCAACCATGGGTTGGAGACTACATCAGATGGATGTGAATACATCCTTCCTCAACGAAGAGATTGAGGAAGAGGTGTACATAGAGCAGCCATATGGTTTTGTGATTCATGGTAAGTAGTCCCATGTGTGCAAGTTGAAAAAGGCCTTGTATGGACTCAAGCAGGCACCTCGAGCTTCGTATGTGAGGATTGATGGATACCTAATGAATTTGGGTTTCATCAAGACTGTTTTTGATGCCAATATGTACTATAAGATTGTTGATGGTGAGTCCATGATTTGGATATTGTACGTTGATGATTTATTTCTCACTATATTAGAGCGTCTCATTGCTTGGTGCAAGCATGAGTTGGCCTCTAAATTTGAAATGAAGGATCTTGGCATGATGCACTATTTCTTGGGACTAAAGGTGTGGCAAAGAGCCGATGAGTTCTTCTTGAGTCAGGAGAAGTATACAATTGATATTTTGAGTAGATTTGGGATGTTGGACTGTAAGTCCATGGCTACACTGATGGTGTCGAATTTGAAGAAGTTGAGTGAGTATTCTTCTGATTTAGACTTGATTGATCTGACTATGTACATGCAGTTGATTGGATCATTGATGTATCTAGTTAACACCACACCAAACTAGATATTTGTTATGCAGTGAGTGCACTTAGCCAGTGTTAAGTTTTGAGCTATTATTAGGTTTATTTTCAATTTACTAGATAACAATAGCATAGGTAGGATCACTGAGAGAAACACAATCAAAAGATACACAAAATTTATCCTGGGAAACCCTCATGGGGGAGAAAACCCAGCAAAAACTTCCTTAATATAGATAGCAAATACAATGCCAAGATAATAAACCAAAACACTAGAGAATATCCAACATTAAGCAATGCGACTCTCTCTTCCTTCTTCTCCCAACTGCAACTCTCCAAACTTGTGCACTTGATGAGTGAATGAGTGAGTGAACAGATGAGGCACTAGCCTCCTTTATTTATACTAGTTGGCGGGTGCTGGAAAGGTGTCTCTTCACTGGGCAGAGCCAACTTGTCTTCTTAGTGGCTAAAACCACTTTAATTAGTCTTGGGGCCCGACTTCTTAATTAGCATAATATAATTAGGGTTTGACCGATCCACAAAAGGGGTTTTGGTCAATTACAATGTTCGACATGATCAATCCACAAAAGGGGATTGATCTATGTTACACGTCAAAATTACTCAATTGGATAAGTGTCGCATGTTCCTCTCAATTGTCTTAAGTGTCGCATCTTCCTTACAACTTTCGCAAGTGTCGCAAGTTATTCACAAGTGTCACAAACATTGTTCAAGCATACTGCCATAACAAAGACACTAAGGAATCACTTAAAACATCTCATGCACTTGATTTGGAGAAGGGGAATTGATTAAATGAAGTCAAGGAACTCTTATCACCTGAAAGGGGCTCTTAAACAACGGTTCTGAGGGTGAGCGCTCCCCTACATCATCCTTAGGAGCGTTGGCGCTTCCCTATAAGGCCTCAGGAGTGTTATAATGCTTGTTTTCCCCTCTGAAGGAGTGCTATCCACCTTTGGAGTGCTGGCGCTTCCCTCAAGCTTCCTATGGAGTGCTATAACGCTCTGATGCCCCTTTTGAGGGAGCGCTGCCTAATCTGAGGTAGTAGTTGGCCCGTTGAGGAGAATAAGGGGAGGATCTTTTGAGTTTAGAAGGAAGTTGCATTCGAATTCTTGGTTCCATCAGGAGATCCCTAATCTAAGGAGGAAGTTCCTCAACTTGTTCTAAAAATAACTCAAGAGGTTAAGCTCCTCTTAACGTATATAAGCAAGCTCTATGATGGTGAAAAAAGGGGGAAGAATTGCTAGCATGAAACCTATGATCTCATAGGAAACACACAGTCAGCCAAAGGAGAGTGATCAATGAAGTTGTTGTCATCTAGGTTGTGGATATTTCGAGCAAGGGTTAGACGAAGGGGACTTGACGAAGCTATCACATTCGCATCTACGATTGTAAGTACTGCTGTCGTTATTCTCATTAATATGACACGCTTGCCCTGTTTCTTTCTAGTTTGTGTCTGATGTTACATTAACTTATCATTGATAGATAGATCTGTTTTCAAGCTAATATCAATAGAGTAGGAAGTGGTTGTATCTTGTTTGTCTACAGGACTCAACGAGGAGCAAAGGATTGGAGATCAACTCGGAGTGTGCAGGGACAAACGTTGATAAAGAGGTACTTCTATTCTCTTTCCTTCTCATGTGTTAATTTGTATATATTTGAAAGGATGTCAGTGTCCACATTAAGCATTTTCTGTCTTAGAGATAGGGTCAAGCTCTTTGAGGCAATCTACTTGTCCGCAGGGAGATTTTCCTACAACAAAAACTGGCGACTCCACTGGGGAGATATCCTCAAATCGAAACTTCTTGTTTTGATTTCTCCTCATTGACCTTGTTCTACCCCTTGATTTTTTCAGACCTAGTTCACTCCTCTTTTGATTGGTTTTATGAGCTGATTGACTCCCTACCCCATCACACTCAGCCTAATTGTCGAGATTGAGTTACAATTTTTGGATTTCTTGACACTTTTGGGAATTTTTTGAGCCTGGCACCCCTGTCCCTGTGTTAACAGAGCGCCAACGCTCCCTAATAGCCTTACACAGGGTGCTATAACGCTCCTTATCCTTAACAACAGAGCGCCATCCCTCCTTTCGCCAATAAACCCTCTAGAATTGTTTTTTCAGGGTTTTTCCTCTGTGTTGCTCTTGCTGGGTAACCTTGTGAGTCAATCCTTCTTATTTCTAGCTTTGACATCTGTCTTTTTCTTGGAGAACAAACATCTTGCTATTTGGATTTTGTAGCCTTCTTCACTATTGTTGCTGAGTTTTTCTTTCATTTGGAGTTTGAAACCCATGCATTGTCTTTCTCTCCTTTTCAACTGAGCGAGAAAATATGGTGAAAGTCATCAAAGGCCTACAGATCTCTTCATTTGGTTTTAGTTAAGATCATTGTTCTTCGACATCTCTTTTGGTGTGAAGTTTGATTTCTCTTTGACTGTTTCTTTTCTTTCGCTTCTTGTTTTGATCATAACGAGAGGGTGTATTGTTTGTATGATTCTTGCTTGTGATTGGTCTGATTCTCATTCATCCAAGAAGATAATTAGCAAGATGAGCATTGTGTTGAATTAGTCATTATTCATATGAAAACAATAAAAAGCATCTTCATGATTGATTGTGCATGTTAGAAGGCATCTCAAAAGTTTTAGCATCACATCAGGATTTGATTGAAGAAAATTTGTTTGAGGACATTCCTTATTAGTGCTTGTTAGTGGAAAGAACTCTCTCTCTCCCTTAAATAGATGTTCATCATAAAGAAATGACTGCTTATCATATTTGACGCATTTGTGGGACTGCGTCATAATTCCATTCGTTTCACTTCCATGCACCCCTTTTTGCGTAAAGAATAGCTATAAAATCAACGCTAATTAAAAATTATTTAAAACTTTTTCTTTTCTAGGATCCTCCACCAACAGTAGACTAGGCTTAGTACTTTGGATTAGGCTGTGAGCATAAATCTCCAAAGTTTCTAAAACAAACAGTAGAATCCTAAGTTAGGGAGAGTCAAATCCAATTATCGTATAAGTCTGCCTGGGATCCCCCTCTCACACAGGGGTTACGCACGAGGTCGCATTCGGGTGAGTTACAGAGATTATCCCTCCGTGGTTCAACTGATTGTGGTGGTCAGATCATATTATGGGGGTCACTTTAAGGTAAATCCACAATTACTGCGTGGAAGCCTTTTAGTTGATTTTGGGCTTGATACCCTGCCCGTACGTTCAGATTGGACTGTCGACTGTTCCCGCCCAGGGGCTGACTACGAATTGGTAACCTTAGTGGCCATAATATTTAGGATCTTACACAAGGTGATAGTGAAGGGAAGTCTCACTGTACCTGGAGCAGACATTGGTCAAACTCACTCGGGCTCCTTGGAGGGTAAATCCACAATTACTGCATGGAATCTTGCACCAAGGCGTAAGTCCATTAAGCAGGTCGCCATTATAACTGTTCCACCTTGTCCCCGCCCCTTCCGGACTTGATCACGCGATGTTGGATTTCATCACCAACTAGTACGGTCATCGAGAGAAGGTCATGTTTGCTTGTTTGTGATTCTTAGATTTTGTTAGCGTGTGTTTCTTCTTTTCGTTAGTTGGCCCTAGATTTTCAGTGTGTTTCTGCCATTCTCCACAATTGAGCCCGTAGACGATCGAGGTCTTCGCCGATCACGTAGGATGCAAGGGTTTCCTCTGGAAGGCTATCAACCCTTACCTCCTAACCCTCCCGAAGACAACTATCGTAGAGAGGTAGAAAATCCATCTGACACTGAAAGTGTTATTGCTCCCCCGTTAGATAACTTGGAAGACGCCTTGGTTACGGTTGCAAATCCCACTTCGGTGACACCTCTCGAACCACTTTTGCTTTGTTTAGACTCCCTTGGGAACGCAATAGACGAAGAAGTCCCATGATTACCGAAGAGGATTTTTACCAAAACATATATAGGATCCACAAAAACAATCTTTGGTGAGGAATATAGGACTCCTATTCGTCCTAGCACCGCAGTAAATACCAATCCCGCACCTGCTCGTTCTATTTGGAGGACTTCATCGGGACACGATCTCTATGAACATTTCGAATCCTTTCGACAACCGTTCCGTCTTGATAACCCTCCTAGTGAAACAGGACCATCTGGTCAAACCATGAGTCACCCAGTCGATCAGGTTGTTAACCCTACTGCTACACCAGCACAAGTCCATCCTAATAATGGACCCATCACATCTGCTCACCCGAGAATACAGACCCCTGCTGGCCAAATGCAATCGACTGGAGGGAAACCACCATCCAACGCACCTTTTCCTCCTGGAGGACTACCTTTCCATGGTGGGCCTACCCCTCTCGGGGGACAACCCCCTTTTCATCCTCCTCCTGGAGGGAAACCTCCGTTTTCCAGTCATACCCCGGTCATAAATCCACCACTGGCAGGGGGGCAACCCCCGTTTGTTGGAAACCCTTCATAGCCCTAGAGAGTATCTTTAGGAGGTGCTTTTACTCAACCCCACATTGGGGGGACTTCTCATAATAAACCATTAGGAGGGGTATCTAATCCTATTCCTTCCAGAACATCTTACCCACAATCTTATCTAGGCATCATCCAAAACACCACCTAGAGTACTCTTGGACCACAGTCTTATCCTCCTCATGGGTCTAATGTGCATCCACCTCTGGGATATACTCCTTACCATCCTTAAGGGAAACATGTCTATCCTCCTCATGGGCAAGCAAATCACCCGGCCTATAATGCTCAAAACCCACCGGGTCATGCCAACGTTTCCCATTCATCATCGAATCCTTATTATCCTGGCCAACAACAACCATATGTAGGAGGACCTACTAGTTAAAACTATCCACCTAACCTAGCTTATGGTCCTACTGGTGTTCTTATGCCGCACCAGTATCATTCGCAAATTAACTGACAGCTACCTTTCCTTGTGACTCTGGATCTCCCAGACTTGTCTCGGTTAACTAATGATCCTATTTCTCATTCACCGGTTTGGCCAGTCATTCTAGCTAAACTTCCTTCTGATATTCTGAAATTTGATGGAAACCCCAATGAAGATCCAAACAACCATGTTATGACTTTCCATTTGTGGTGTTCATCAAAATCCCTCATGGATGATTCTGTACATTTGCATCTTTTCCAGTGAAAACTTACCGGTTCGGAAGCAAAGTGGTATATTGAACTACCACGCGCTTCTTTTCGTGATTTGAATTCCATGTCTTTCCTCACGCACTTTCAACTGCCTATTTGCTATGAAATGGGTACTGAACTCTTGAACTCCCTTCGTCAAACTAACGTTGTGCATATCTCTGACCATATTCATGAGTGGAGACGACAACGAAGGATGATCAAGGCCGTCATCCCCGACATACTATTGGCGGAATGGTTCACGAAATCACTGTTACCACCGATCGCTCGCGATGTTTCCATGGGTGGTGCAGTCACAGAGGAAAAAGCCATCACTGTTAGCGATATTTCTTGCATAGGGGGGTAGAACACAAAAGAAGGGGGTAAAATCCACTTGTCCAAAGTTTCGGGCGATAATGCGCCCGTGGTAAGCAGTAAGCAAGACCGAGCGGTCCAGATTTGTGTGCCCAAATCGACGGCGCATATTGAATTTCAGACCCCCCTTGCCTTCCAATCTTTAAGCAGGGGGGGGGTCTGAGATCGAGGGCACACCTCTCCAATGGTCCATATGAGCGCCCCTGGATCAACGGCGATGAAGACCATTTCGGACTCCCACCGCCTTTCTACCTTTAAGCGGAGGGGGGGGGTTCGAAATCCCATGTGCAACTTCCCGACGGCCATGATCGTAACACCCAAATCAACGGAGCTCGTGTATCCCCTCTCCTCTCAGCTGCCCTGTGCTTAACTAGTGTGGGCCCTCCTCCTGTCATTTTGTTCTTCCTTCCACCTTTCCCCTACTGCCATGTGTCATCCGTTCACCGATCTTCTTTGGTCCTCGTGGCTCTCCTTTCTTCCCACCATCCACTCATTTCCTAGCACGCGTCCCATCCCTTTCCACCTCAGTTTCTCACCCGAAGGCGAGCTCGTTTCTCTCGTCTTCTCCCCATCTACCTAGATGCCTTCCACCATGGATCATCCTCTGTCACCCCTCTCTGTCATCACTCTCACTTCTCGCCACTCCTTCCACGCGCTCCTTGACGCCATCACTCCTACCATACACCAAGTCCTCTGTGCTGGCCCTCATGTCCGTCCCTCAAGCTATTCGGTTGTTCCAGGTGGCAGCGCAAGAAGTCTTCCCTATCCCGAGATTCTTAGTTGGCCTGGCCGTTCTCAATCCCAAGAAGCAGTTATTGAGGCGGTTGAGGGTGGTTAGACATCGTCTCCGCCATAATGGGGACGTCCTGCAACGAATTAAAAGCACGTCGATTCGCCGATGTAACTGTCAGAAGATCTATCGCGTCTTCCACAAGTTGCATGATTATTCAAAGATTGCGGCTGCAGAGTGTCAGAAGCCATGCAGATGCAAAGCCTTCAATGCATTTTCTCGATCTTGTTGTTGTTGTTGTTTTGAGTATATGTAGGCATTTTTTCCATTTTGGTATCTATCGATGGTAGAGCTAAGCTCCCGACTGTAAAGTTTCAACAAATACTCTGGTTCCCTGGTTATGCCTCTGTGTTTGAGATTTATTGGTTTATAACAAACAGTTTCTCTTTTCCATCTTTGTTTCATCTTTTGCTGGAGGGTTCACAGTTGAAGGATTCACGTGGACTTAACAATCTTGTTGCGATAAAGGATTTGTTGTGGCATTTTTGTATTCTCTGGTATTTGTGTTTGAATATAAAAGGATTTTGTGTTCGAATACATTTCTTCCTCAGTCTGTTGCATACCTGATGTCTGTGATAGACCATTGCACCCTTCTTGCGTAAGTCTTCCACCTACTCACCCTTTTACTATGACTCACTGTTTGGAGTTTATCAAGACCTCATTCTTTCATGCATGCCTGGTCTGGTTTCTGAGTTGACGCGATGTTGTCCTGAGTTTTCCTCCATTTGATCACCCTTTAAAAAAATTGTGACATTAAACTGATGGGCTTCGGGCTCTGCTCCTGATGGCAATCCAGGAGTGACTTTCGAAAGCCAACATTTCTGGCGCCGTTGTCGGGGACGAAGTTGAAGATTTTCCCTGGGCAGAACGACATTGAGCCTTTGATTTTGAAGGTGCATCAGACATCAGAGCCCTTAAAGATTGCTACTGTGCACCTGGCGACTCCACTATGGCGACTCCATTGTTTCCACATCATTGTTTCAGCTGTGACTACTGTCAGCACGCCTGGAAGCCAACCCTAAGGAGCTTTCTTGAGAAGGTTTCAGCAGCTTCTTTCTCAGTCTGAGAAGCATCCTGGGGAAACGACAACGTTAAGATCTGGCCTTGGATGGTGAACGAGGACCAGGCGTATTTGACGCTATGCATATTGCACCTGGCGACTCCTTTGAGGTCATTACACCTGGTAATTCCTCTGTTGCAGTGCCTCTGGCTACACCTGGTAGCACTAAGGCGACTCAAAGCTCAGTTCCAGTCTTTGATGGTGAACAAAGGCTGGGCACATTCGTTATAAATAGCATTCACCTGGCGACTCCACATTTAAAGACTCCACTGGAGGGGATTCTACTGACAGAAGAAGGTCCATGTCGAATGGAAGGACCAGGTATCAGTTCATGAGCTTACTACATGAAGTTCTGTATTTCTTTATCAGCTCATTCTTCTCTTTCCCTCCATGTATAGAGAATATTTTCCTCTGCTTTGTACATTCTGATGACCCTGAGCCTCCTCTTATCCACTCAGCCTTAGAAGAAGAAAGCATACCCTCTTCTTGTGTTGTAGATGCTAACCTCCTGCCTATCCTTAAAGATGAGATCTGTATCACACCTCCTCTTCGCGCCGAATGCCCTTGTAGTCCTGAGGAGGTTGAGGATATTTCACAGTCTTCTCAGACCTTGTTACCTCCTATTTGTTCTATTGAGCCCTCCCCACCTCTTGTTGAATTCCATAATCAACCCACCGCTTTTCAACTCAAAATCAGAAACAGGTTGTTTAAACCTCTACGACTGCCATACCACCTTAACCCTTATCCTCATGATTTCTTTGGGTATCTTCCTCGATTTTCTGGAGAGGGTCATGTTACAGCTGAGAAGCATATGGAGGCCTTTGAGACCTTTATTGATCAGTTTGAGGTCATTCACGAGGATGTTGTCATGAGGATGTTCTCATGTTCCCTGTCTAGAGATGTTGTGGTATGGTTTAGATGTCTGGAGACCGGTTCTATTGGTTCCTAGACCGAACTATACCATGCTTTTTTAAGAGTATGGGGTGAGAACAAGTCCCTTGATCAATATTGGTCCGAATTTAACACCTTGAGGAGAGGGGAAGATGAAGCCTTGATTATTTTCAATAGAAGATTTTTTTAGTACTTATCATAGCATGCCTATAGAAATCAGACCCACAGAGACTGCTGCTATAGAGTACTATATCATGGCTCAGCATCCAGAGCTAGTTTTCCTCCTGAGAGAGAGGAAGTCCTCATCATTGATACATCTGTTTGAGGATGCTTTAGAGGTTGAAGAAAACGTCAGGGCTAGCAGGTGGACTCGTAAGCAGGCATATTTGCATATACAGGAGGAAGAAGACTATCAGGCCGTTTTGGAACCTGAACAATGATTTAGCAATTATGGATCAGATCTGGAACGAGAACCCAGAAGTGGTCATCATGACCTAGAGCCTGCTGCTCCATTTGAATATCATCCTTCTGGGGTGGAAGCTGCAGCTATAGAAGATCCGGGGTGGCCTATCGAGGAGGGAGCGGGACACTCTTTTGTGGGAAGAGAATATTTTGCAGAGTATCCTGGTTTTCTGAAGCAACCAGGATTCTATCAGATTCCTCATGATCCAGTGGTCACATGCATGGAGTCCTACATTTCAGATTTCCTAGAATGTCCAATAAAGATTAATCCACCAATACTCGCAAGGGAGTGTTGCGATATGAAATATTTCCAAGACCTCATTATAGAGCCTGTTCCTTTGTCGCTCAAGGAAAGGCCATGGGTGGGAATCAACTCTATTGGGCTTGCAGAGAGCACGGAGCAGTGTAATGAGGGGGAGAGTAGTGGACAACTCACCTCCTATACAGAGCCTTTTTGTGAGCAGTTATCATCTGGCATTGATCAGCCTCCATCTGTCCTCCACCCCCCTATGCACTCTGAAGGTAGCGAAGAAGATTTTCTAGTTTTCATGGCAGACGCTCTAAGCCCCCCTTTTGAAGAAATTATTGAAGATTTCTTGGACGCGTTAGCATCTGTCCCTAATGAGCCTGCTGTCTCAGAATTGAATGGAGAAGCCATTGTGGAAGAGGATTGTTCTTTCTTCCTTCACGAGATTTCCCAGGATGCTTTTACATTTGGGATTGAAAAGAAGGATCGGGAGACTGCCCTCTTTTTACGAGATGGGGGAGTGCATGGAGCCGATGAGGAAGAACCAGGAGAGCAGTTGGGCACATATCTCATTCCGGAGCTAGTTAGCAAGCAACCACTGCCTGAGATCAGTGAGCCTACTTCAGTTATTCGCCCACTTGTGCCTCTCAGAGATATTCGACTGTGTGTGAACAATGGTGTAGTAATAGAGGCTGCCTGTCGTCGATTTTCTAGAATTGGCCACTCATTCGATGATCTTGTCAGCGAATACATGGAGTGGCATTTTCCTCAAGCTTTGGAGCCGCCATATACCATCTCAACTTCAGCTTGTAAGACGAAGTTGAAGAGCGTAACCGTGCTACTATCACGGTTACATCAACTTTTTGTGAACACTGACAAAGGGAAAGAGCTTCCCTTCAGGAAGTTACTTGATTGGTTGTGGTGGAAGTCAGCTTTCACCTAGCCCCATGTAAAATATTTTATTAGCATTAGGACTGTATATAAATAAGCTCCTGTAAACATGTAGTTATTTTATTCCTTTTATATTTTGGCCTGTACTCTCAGCAACGGAAGGTTTTGAGCATGACTCCATAGCCTAACAGCAAGGCGACTGGAACTGCAGAAAGAGTTCTTAGAGCATCACAGGGACGACTCTATCCCCCATGGAGCCAAATGTTAGCGATATTTCTTGCATAGGGGGGTAGAACAAAAAAGAAGGGGGTAAAACCCACTTGTCCAAAGTTTCGGGCGATAATGCGCCCATGGTAAGCAGTAAGCAGGATCGGGCAGTCCAGATTTGTGCGCCCAAATCGACGGCGCGTATTGAATTTCGGAACCCCCTTGCCTTCCGATCTTTAAGCAGGGGGGGGGGGTCCGAGATTGGGGGCGCACCTCTCCAACGGTCCAGATGAGCGCGCCTGGATCAACGGCGATGAAGACCATTTCGGACCCCCCCCCACCTTTCTACCTTTAAGCGGAGGGGGGGGGGTCCGAAATCCCATGTGTAGCTTCTCGACGGCCACGATCGTAGCGCCCAAATCAACGGCGCTCGTGTAGCCCCGCTCCTCTCAGCTGCCCTGTGCTTAACCAGTGTGGGCCCTCCTTCTGTCATTTCATTCTGCCTTCCGCCTTACCCCTACTGTCGTGTGTCATCCATTCATCGATCTTCTTTGGTCCTCGTGGCTCTCCTTTCTTCCCACCATCCACTCATTTCCTGCCACACGTCCCGTCCCTTTCCACCTCAGTTTCTCACTCGAAGGCGAGATCGTTTCTCCCGTCTTCTCCCCATCTACCTGGATGCCTTCCACCATGGATCATCCTCTATCACCCCTCTCTGTCATCACTCTCACTTCTCGCCACTCCTTCCCTGCGCTCCTCGACGCCATCACTCCTACCATACACCAAGTCCTCCGTGCTGGCCCTCATGTCCGTCCCTCAAGCTATTCGGTTGTTCCAGGTGGCAGCACAAGAAGTCTTCCCTATCCCGAGATGCTGAGTTGGCCTGGCCGTTCTCAATCCCAAGAAGCAGTTATTGAGGCGGTTGAGGGTGGTTAGACATCGTCTCCGCCATAATGGGGACGTCCTGCAATGAATTAAAAGCACGTCGATTTGCCGATGTAACTGTCAGAAGATCTATCGCGTTTGCCACAAGTTGCATGATTATTCAAAGATTGCGGCTGCAAAGTGTCAGAAGCCATGTAGATGCAAAGCCTTCAATGCATTTTCTCGATCTTGTTGCTGTTGTTGTTTTGAGTATATGTAGGCATTTTTGCCATTTTGGTATCTATCGATGGTAGAGCTAAGCTCCTGACTGTAAAGTTTTAGCAAATACTCTGGTTCCCTGGTTATGCCTCTGTGTTTGAGATTTCTTGGTTTATAACAAATAGTTTCTCTTTTCCATCTTTGTTTCATCTTTTGCTGGAGGGTTCACAGTTGAAGGATTCACATGGACTTAACAATCTTGTTGCGATAAAGGATTTGTTGTGGCATTTTTGTATTCTCTGGTATTTGTGTTTGAATATAAAAGGATTTTGTGTTCGAATACATTTCTTCCTCAGTCTGTTGCATACCTGATGTCTGTGATAGACCATTGTGCCCTTCTTGCGTAAGTCTTCCACCTACTCACCCTTTTACTACGACTCACTATTTGGAGTTTATGAAGACCTCATTCTTTCATGCATGCCTGGTCTGGTTTTTGAGTTGACGCGATGCTGTCCTGAGTTTTCCTCCATTTGATCACCCTTTAAACAAATCGTGACATTAAACTGATGGGCTTCGGGCTCTGCTCCTGATGGAAATCCAGGAGTGACTTCCGAAAGCCAACAATCGCTCAGGCTCAGTATTTAGATTTGGTTTATTCCCAATCTGGTACTTTGTATGATTTTCTTTCGAATGCTACTCGAGCTAATACCGATCCATCTAAACCATCATCCTCATCTCATGCGGATGGTGTTATCAGCTCCATCAAAACTCCACCTGTGTCCCAATCGCTCAGACTCTCCTCTACCTTCCCTCAAACTCAGATCTCTGAGGTGAATGAATTCAATATTCCCCTTCACAACAATCTGGAGGTAAGAAGAAAATGAAGAATAAATCAAAGAATAATAATGAACAAATAAAGAATCAAGCACCTGCTGCCGAAAAGAAAACACAACAGAAGTTGAAATTTCTGTGTCTCATTTGCGGTGACAATCACTACACCCGAGATTGTCCACATCGTGATGAAGTGGCCAAAATTTTCCAAGGAAAATCACAACCCGCTATACTTACTCATCCTTTTCCACAACAGCAATCCATGGTTGCTCAAACCCCCTCGCCTGGGGGCAGTTCTAGCAACCCTCCCGATGAGGCCTCATCGAGTGCACATATTTATATGTTTAATGGGATCAATTTGACCACTCTCTCTAAGGCATACGACACACCAGGTAACCCTGATAAAGGAAAAGATGTTAACGGTACTGTTACTTTACCAGATCCACCATCGTCCTCCGTTAGTCTTCCATCGGTCAATCCTCCATCTGGGCCAGTCTAGATCGAGAAAACCATGTTCAACTCTATATTACACCCTCCTAAAAGCACTATCCGCAAAGCTATGTCTGTGTTAGAAGTTTTACAGCACTGCCCCAGTCAACGTAAAATGCTCTTAGCTGCTCTTGGCACTGTTGATCCTGAGTCATCCAAACAGATCATGTTTAACCTAGATAATTATGCGTCTCGACTCTCCCACCAACTTTATTTCCAAGTTGATGTTGTTGTTCACAATCAACAAATCCACCGAACTATTCTGGATGAGGGAGCCTCGACTTGTGTTATGTCTTTGGCATGTTGGAAAGGTTTAAAATTACCAGCACTCAACAAATCCCCAATGATGTTACGTGCCTTCGATGGGAGAGGTTTTCATCCTCATGGGATTTTACAGTCCCTGCCCATCCAATTGGGTGGCAAAACTGTTACTGTTGATGTCGAGGTGGTTGATGCTCCCCTCAATTACAACTTGTTACTTGGAAGGAGTTGGTTTTATGCTATGACTATTGTTTCCTCATCGGTCTTTCGCTGTGTGCAATTTCCTCATCAGGGAAAAATTGTCACTATTGATCAGTTGGATTTTTGCACACTCGATGCTCGCATTCCTGCTACCAACAATATTCCTTTCCTGGGAGACCACAAGATCACGTATGAAAGCGTTGGTGTTGGCTTACTGAAATATTCTAGCTTCATGGGTACCTTCCCTACACCACTTCCACCAACCACACATCACATTGCCACCGTCGATATGATTTCGACCACAGCTTATCAATCTTTGGAATCATCTGACCCTTGGATTGTACCTTGTCCGTTGGAATTCGATGCACTGAGTGACACACTTAGTCCAACCGAAACATCATACATTCCTACACAATCCATTTCTCCCTCGTCGGATGACCAACATCTATTGGCACCCAATGTTTATCGATGAAATCATGATCGAGTTCCTTGTCGTCTGCGATCGACTACATTTCCCCAACTCTTCCTTCGGATCAATCTATTCCCGAAATATTTCTCATTGAAAAGCTACCTTGGGATAATCACCATCCCCGATCCTCTTTTCTTCCGCTTCGTGAAGACATCTGGGCAGATATGCAATCTATCTCCCCTCTTGATGTCGATTTTCTATCGCTTCCCATGTTTTCAAATCCCGATGATTTGGATCCTATAGTTGACTTGGTGATTTCTTCGATAGGTTTATTGGAGATTGATATCCTTACTCCTATCATGACCCTTGACATGTATTCCTCCCTAAGTGATTATCTTCCATCCAGTGAAGATCTCCTGGCGGCCATGACCGAGTTTTGTCCCTTGACATGGTATCCTTCCAGAGCGCTATCCTCTTGGAAGCCATGATCAAAAAGAAGTCATGAGCATAGTTTCTCTTCTCTGTGGCAAGCTCGTTAAAAAATGAAACAGAGGTCACAAGCATAGTTTCTCTTCTCTGTAGAAAGATCGTTAAAAAATGAAACAGAGGCCTTCAGCATAGTTTTCCTCTCTATAGCAAGCTCATTAAAAAATGAAACAATAGTCTGGGGATCAAACCCGGAACCCTGAGCATAGTTCTTTCCCTGTGTCAAGCTCATTAAAAAATGAAACAGTCACATCTCTTGAACCTTCTTTTCATCCACCCTTCTCTTTTTTCTCATCCACTAGAGAAATTGGTGATGATCTCAGAGCCGGTGAATGAATCAAAGCTTGGAGGGCATGTCTCCAGCCTTTGATGATCATTCTAGAGCTAAGCCACCAGCTGGGGGAATACTGAGCTTAGCCTTTGTTCTTTCTCGTGCTCGTAAATACATGAGAATGCAACTAGGTAGACTTTTATCTCTTTTTTGGACCCGCATGGACATACGAAAAAGGAACCCCCTGGAGTCTTCTTTAAGATCTTTTCAGACTCTCTAAACATGAAAAGATTGTCGAATGATCTTGCCTCCTTTCCCATTCGTTAAAGGGTTTGAAAGGGCATCTTTCGAGTGATAATTTATCTCTTTTTCGGCCTCGCGAGACTAACATTATGAAAAAGGACAACCTTGGAGTTATCTTTAAGTCTTTTTCAGACTCTCTAAACATGAAAATATTATCGAGCGACCTTGTTCTCTTCACACTCGTTAAAGTATTTGAAGAAAATGTCTGTTGAGCGATAGTTTATCTCTTTTTTGGTCTCGTCAGACTACTATAAAAAAAAGGAACTGAGAGAGTTCTCTTTTAAGTGTTTTTCCAAACTCTATAATCCCAAAAAACCTTCGAGTTTTCTGTCTTTGGACTCGTTAAAGAACACATCGACAGGCCCACATGGGACCGAACCCTTACTTCTTCCGGTTCGTTAAACAAAGGAAGAGGAACTTACCGAAGGTGAGTTATATCGAGCATGTGTTATCCTCCTCGAGCTCATTAAATCAAAAAGAGGTACTCATCCATCTGGATGGGGGAAAAAATTGAAAG
>ML780245.1:113683-128046 GCA_009831015.1 Picea engelmannii
GGGAAAAAATTGAAAGGAGAAAGCCAAGCAGTCTCTTGAGAACATCATCCAACACTTCTTAGAGTCGCCCTTGAACATGGCACTTTGTCATTTGCACATATCATAATCCGCTGAACCTCTGCACTGAGCCAATCCTTTGAGTCCCTTTCACTCCTTTGTGTCACCCGACGCAAGTCACCGTATCCACTGCATAAGTGTTGGTCCACGTCATGTTTTTTTGTTGTGCCTCAGTGTTCAAGGGAAGTATCTGCCTCCGGAGTTAGCCATCCCAAATATCTTGCCTCAAAACCTATGTCAATCCATGTCTAGTTGATCTACCAATTACATCTCCATGTCTGTTTCGTGTTGTTGATGGGGGATACATCAAGGCCCTCCCTCGATGAGTCTATTCCTGTCGACTTCAACACATTATCCGGGAATCAGACTTAGAAACCAGTTAGTACTTTGGGACCTGCATGCCTCAATGGTCGGCCTCCTCACATTCGACAGTAGGTTTACATCATTGACCTCTGATCGAATGATTCCACGGGTGTTCGACGTCAACTCATTTATTCAAATTCGCTGGAATGTACTAGGGTACCTTGGGAATCATTGAAATTAATGATGATCTCCCTCGCACTTGTTAACGGTTCACACCATTGACCGGTAATCAAGTGGTTTCTGCCATGTTTGACATCAGGATATCTATTCACATGGTTAGATTCATACCATATTGGGATTGGTAAGAAGACCCTGGGTCGAGTGACCACTTTTATATTCTTTGCCCAGGTTGCGAAGGAGTTTCTATTGGACAAAACGACACATACATTGTTACATAGATCCACTTTGTATTGGTCATGGCTATGTCTTGTCGTCTCGTAGATCCACTGTGTATTCTTCATGGCTACGATCAGTCTAATTCATTAGAGTATAGATCCACATTATATCTTCGGTGGCTATACCTTCTTATCAATACAATTATGGATCCACAGTGTATTTTATGGCAGCCATATCTTGCAAGTCCTGATCACCCAAGCATACGTATGCCTGCCTTGGGTTTTGAAACATCTCATGATATTTGTTGGATGTTTGTGTGCAGCTTCCGTCAGGTTCTCTGAGTCTATACCCTTGCTTGAACATCTACAAAGCATTTCAGTTATCAGTTCGCATCTTCTAACTTCATACTTTGGGGGGCATTCTGTTACACGTCAAAATTACTCAATTGGATAAGTGTTGCATGTTCCTCTCAATTATCGTAAGTGTTGCATCTTCCTTACAACTTTCGCAAGTGTCGCAAGTTATTCACAAGTGTCGCAAACATTGTTCAATCATACTACCATAATGATGACACTAAGGAGTCACTTAAAACATCTCATGCACTTGATTTGGAGAAGGGGAATTGATTAACTAAAGTCAAGGAACTCTTATCACCTGAAAGGGGCTCTTAAACAAGGTCTCTGAGGTTGAGCGCTCCCCTACATCAGCCTTAGGAGTGCTGGCGCTTCCCTATAAGGCCTCAGAAGCGTTATAACGCCTGTCTGCCCCTCTGAAGGAGCGCTATCCACCTTTGGAGCGTTGGTGCTTCCCTCAAGCTTCCTATGGAGCGCTATAACGCTCTGATGCCACTTTTGAGGGAGAATTGTCTAATCTGAGGTAGTAGTTGGCCCGTTGAGGAGAATAAGGGGAGGATCTTTCGAGTTTAAAAGGAAGTTGCATTCGAATTCTTGGTTCCATCAGGAGATCCCTAATCTAAGGAGGAAGTTCCTCAACTTGTTCTAAAGATAACTCAAGAGGTTAAGCTCCTCTTAACCTATATAAGCAAGCTCTATGATGGTGATAAAAGGGGGAAGAATTGCTAGCATGAAACCTATGATCTCATAGGAAACACACAGTCAGCCAAAGGAGAGTGATCAGTGAATTTGCTGTCATCTAGGTTGTGGATGTTTCGAGCAAGGGTTAGACGAAGGGGACTTGACGAAGCTGTCACATTCGCATCTATGATTGTAAGTACTGTTGTCATTATTCTCATTAATATGACATGCTTGGCCTGTTTCTTTATAGTTTGTGTCTGATGTTAAATGAACTTATCATTGATAGATAGATCTGTTTTCAAACTAATATCAATAGAGTAGGAAGTGGTTATATCTTGTTTGTCTACAGGACTCAGCGAGGAGAAAAGGATTGGAGCTCAACTCGGAGCGTGCAGGGACAAACTTTAATAAAGAGGTACTTCTATTCTCTTTCCTTCTCATGTTTTAGTTTTTATAGATTTGAGAGGAAGTCAGTGTCCACGTTAAGAATTTTCTGTCTTAGAGTTAGGGTTAATCTCTTTGAGGCAATCTACCTGTCCGCAGGGAGATTTTCCTACAACAATCTATTTAATAATGACTCAATAATAAATAGAATACTCTTTGTAGTTACAATATTTCAACACTCCCCCTTAACAAGAAGGGTATTCTATAGACACACCTCAATACAACATCATCAAGAGACAGAGAGAGAGAGGGAAACAACATCAACAACAACTGGAACATTGACTGGCACATCTCTAAATCATTAGAAGTTTTTCTCATCATCATCGTTCACAGCATGGAGCTGGAGTAGCATCATCATCCTCATCAACATGAGGCTACAGTAACATCATCATCATCTTTAGCATGAGGCTAAAGTAACATCATCAACATCTTCAGCGAGAAGTTGAAGTGGCATCATTATCATCTGCATCAACATCAATTAGTATAAAACTAATACATCATCATCATCAATAACAACACGAGGTTGATACAACATCAACAACAACAACAAAACAACACGAAGGCTCGAGCATCATCAACATCATCACTTAGGCTTGCAATCTTCAGCAGGAACCTGGCATGTCAACAACATCATCACAAAGCTAGAAATATTCAGCATGAAGCTAGCATCACAACAACATCAAAACAAAGCTGGAAATATTCAGCACGAAGTTGGCATCTCAACAACATCAGCACGAAGATGGAAATCTTTAGCACGAAGCTAGAATATCAACATCATCAACACAAAGATGGAAATCTTCAACACAAAGCTGGCATCTCAAGAACATCACCACAAAGCTGGAAATCTTCAGCACAAAGTTGGCACCTCGACAACATCAGCACGAAGTTGGAAATCTTCAGCACGAAGTTGGCATCTCAACAACATCATCACGAAGCTAGAAATCTTTAGCACGAGGCTGGCATCAACATCTTGTGGTACTCTGACAGATCCAAAGGATCTTCCCAGGAATCAAAAGATTCCCTAGGATATAAAATCCTAATGGAGCTACCACTACTGACCAAAGCTAGCATATACATGCACAAGTACTCTGAAAGCCCGTCCTTACAGACCTTCAAGATCTATCCAGGGATGATCAGTCCCCTAGGATATAAAATCCTAACTGAGCTACCCACTATTGGTCAGGATACCATAGTATCATCAACACTACTCCCCCTTTCGAAGGAGGTCCTTTCGGACTATACCAAGTTTGTCTCAAAAGTGCTCAAACTCTACATGAGACAGAGGCTTGGTCAACACATCTGCAACATGTTCATCTGTGCCAACATAATGGATCTTTATAGCTCCTCTCTGCATCATATCATAAATGAAGTGATACTGGATATTTATGTGCTTTGACTCATCATGGAACACATCATCTTTATACAACTCTGGTTATCACATAGTATCACGATGGCTTCCATCTCCAAATCAAATAGATCTTTCAACAACATTTGAATCCATATGGCTTCACACTTGGTGGAACATGCTACAATATATTATGCTTCTGTTGTGTTGGGAGCAATACTAGATTGCTTCCTACTATGCCATGAATTCATGGCTAACCCCAGACTGAAACAACATCCTGAAGTGATCTTTCTATCAGAAACATTTCCAGCTCAATTTGAATCAGTATATCCATACTATTTGAAGTCATGATCTCTAGTATAACAGAGACCAAAATCCAATGTGCCCTTAAGGTATCTCATCACATGTTTTGCATCATCAAGGTGAACAAGTCTGTGTTCTACCAGATACTAACTCAATTCAAAACATATATCTGGCCTGGTATTCGTCAGATACATCACCAAACCAATAATATGTCTGTACAGAGTAGCATCAACCAATTTTGACGAGGTATCTTCTAGGAGCTTCAACTTAATTTCCATGGGTGTGTACATGGATTTACATTCCAACATGTCAAACCTCTTCATTATTTCAACTACATACTTTCCTTAGTTAAGGAAGATATTCTCTGGGTTAAGCCAAACTTCAATACCTAAGAGATAATGCATTAGGTCTTTCATCAAACTTTGTAGTGAGCTTCTTCTGCAATATGTGATGATATTTTCTCCATCTTGTCAAGAATACATCATATAAATATAGTAGAAACAATATAACTGGCTCATCATTCATAACCTTGAAGTAAAGGTTAAAATAAGTTTTACTCTTGGTAAAGCCCAAACTCTTCAGAAAACTATCAATCCTTTCACACCAAGCTCTTGGAGTTTGCTTCAATTTGCAGACATGAGTCTTTCTGTCTTCAACTTCAAATCAAATTTTCACGTGACTTTGTACCAATCTGGTAGACTTGCTCATATGCAACTCAATCTACACAAGCATCTGCTAGCTCTATGTGCTTTCTGCAAAGCACTATTTGTCTCACTGTCTGAGAGTATGTCCTCTCCTATTTATGTAATTATTCCTTTTGGAACTAAGACTTTGTACCTGCAGTTTCTCTGAAGCTAAGAATGGTTGCTCCATTCTCACTGTGATTGATGAAATCTAAGAGTGACTCCTCTACTCCATCATGGAAACAACTTCATATGAAACTGAGAGTGGCTCAATAACTGATACTAAAAGTAGCTCTTCTTCTTTCATGGAGGTAACTCTATCTGTTATTGTGGTCATGTCCTCATGACCCGACTAATGTACTGCACCAACTGCCACTCAATTTTAAATGTGCGGATTTCTCCCCCTAAATCTCATACTGTCATGGTTGTTCTGGTTGTCTTCATGAATACTAGAACTATTTCTTCAATTACTGGAGTAGGTGTCTCATCATAGTATTCTCCCTCTTGCTGGGAGAATCCTTTGGACACACATTAGACTTTGTACATATGCAACATGCTTGATCTATTAGATCAATCTTGGGAGTCAATATTGACTTCTCTTCTAGTCTCATGGAAAAATCCATATCCTAGTCTTTCTGATTGGCTTCCTTCTCTGTCACTGAAACAAGGGACTCTTCCCAGGAGATTTCATATATCATAGAAGTTTCTAAAGCTACGATCTAGTCTTCTCATGGAATTTGCCTCCCGGTCTTGGAAGTTGTCTCTTCATCTGATCCTTTATGAGATCAAGCTTACTCTTGATTTCTTCTGAGTATACAAGGACTTCATCATCTCTTACATGGTATGCTTGGTGTTGAATACCAATTCTAAATATGAAAGGTTGAGTCAGACTTCAAGTGGATTATGCTTCCTGTCAAGGTGGCTTAATTATCCTTTGACCAAGTATTCTTTGAGTTTTGTTCTAATGTTTTAGTCATCTTTGGAGCCTTCTTCTCCTTACAATCAATCTCCATATGGGATACTTTGGATCTCAAAAATAGCTTCTTCTTCATCTTCTTTGGTACATGGATGTATATTGTCATGCACACGACTTGGGTAGCCTTCTTCATATGTAATATGTTTTATTTTGTAACCTTCACTAAAGCTTCCTTATGGTTATCACATGTGACCTGAAACAAGGTCAGCAAAACAATAAGCAAGAATAATAATAGTAATAGAGCAATAGCACGAATGGTCATCAAAGTATCTCCTTTAGAGCTATCACTTGTGACCTGCCTGGAACAAGGATCAAAATTAAGAAATACAATACGAAATGAGATCAACACTCTTCTAGTGTTCTGATCAAACATTCCTCCATGGTGACATGGAACTAACACAAGAAGTTTCTCCTAGAGGAGATGTTAGTTGTATCTGGTAAATGATTACATTAAGCATTTATCTCAATATGCTCACATGCTATCAAGTATAATACTTTTCAAATATTGCTACCTCAACTATAGTGTTTACTTGTAAATGGGTAGTTATCAACTTGTCATGTGCAACTTTGAATCTTATCAACTTAATTAATCAAGCCTGGAACCTAGAGCCTTGTCCTCAAGAATGAGTGTGTTGTTTTTCTTCCAAGTCTCCTTAACTCAAGATGACAATTGTTTTCTTCAACCTGTCTTCTGTACTATGACAACATGTTATCTTGATAGAAAGTTGGGTTAGAGAATAAACTCTATGATCTCAACTTTAATCAATCTAATACCTTGACTTTAATCTTGACCAAGGGTTAGTATGATGGTCATAGATTCAACATGCAACCTAGATCAAAATAATGTCATGGAAAATAGATGCATATCAAAATAATCAAACCTGTGTTGCATTATTCCTCTAAATGTGTTGGATCTTGAGATCCTCCTGGATCTATGGTAAGAGATCCCTTTCTCCTGCAAATACCCTTTAAAGCTTAATAGTTTAAACATATGTGAGTACATACCTCTGATAGTATTTGCAGCTAGTGACACCATCTGGTAGCAATGGTAATAATTACCAACCCTTTTAAAACTTCAAGGGTGACTATTACTGGTACTGCAGCTAATACTTCAACTGATTCTAAATCTGCAATTTTGACTGCAACTTAGGGTTTTATGAGAAAACCCTAAATTTTCAAACTTCAAATTTTGAAATTTTGATCCAGGGACTAGATGCGTTGGGTTGAGGCGAGTTTGCTGGAGTTGTTAGATTTAAAAAATTTCAAGTTTTTCCCCTTGAAACTTGACCTACAGAAATTTGGACTGGTATTTTTGGTATTGGTTCTAGTTTCCTGGTTTTCTGGTACTTCTGGTTTTCTGGTACCAGTCAAAACTAGGGTTTGGATTTTCGGAATATCTAACCACTAAAAAGGTGCACTCAAGGTGCCAAAGAGTTCCCTAGGATAGGGCGCACTTTTCTAGATGTTTTTTAGGCTAATATTTCTCTTCAACAAAAAACCCTAATTTTCTTGTACGACAATGATGACGTTTTTCTTTATCTAGTGAAAGATGTTATCTTCAGCTTAGCTATGATACCATGTTAAGTTTTGAGCTATTATTAGGTTTCTTTTCAATTTACTAGATAACAATAGCATAGGTAGGATCACTGAGAGAAACACAATCACAAGATACATAACATTTATCCTGGGAAACCCTCATGGGGGAGAAAACCCAACAAAAACTTCCTTAATATAGATAGCCAATACAATGCCAAGACAATAAACCAAAACACTAGAGAATATCCAAAACTGAGAAATGCATCTCTCTCTTCTTTCTTCTCCCAATTGCAAATCTCCAAACTTGCACACTTGATGAGTGAATGAGTGAGTGAACAAATGAGGTGCTAGCCTCCTTTATTTATACTAGTTTGCGAGCATTGAAAAGGTGTCTCTTCATTGGGCAGGGTCAAATTGTCTTCTTAGTGGCTAAAACCACTTTAATTAGGCCTAGGGGTTGACTTCTTAATTAGAATAATATAATTGGGGTTTGACCAATCCACAAAAGGGGATTTGGTTAGTTAAAATGCCCTACATGATCAATCCACAAGATGCGATTGATCTATTTAATAATGACTCAATAATAAATAGAATTCTCTTTGCAGTTACAATATTTCAACATTGAGTTCATGATTCAGTTGAGACAGTTGCATTGGGTAGATGTGAAGCATGCACTGAGATAATTGCGAGGCACAGTTGGATATGGCCTGAGATATGCTTCCAGTCCTGACATGATATTGCAGGGATATGCTAATTCTGATTGGGCAGGGAGCGCAATGGATAGGAAGAACACCTATGGGTGTTGCTTCAGTTTGGGATCTGCCATGGTTTCCTATTGTAGTAGGAAACAACCTTTTGTGGCCTTGAGTACTGCAGAAGCCAAGTATATTTCAGTATGTACGACAGTATGCGATGCAGTGTGACTTCAGAAGCTCCTTGTAGGCTTGTTTGGACAAATGTTGGATCCCACCATGATTTATTGTGACAACCACAGTTGTGTGAAGCTCTCATAGAATCTAGTGTCTCATGAAAGTTTGAAACATGTTGAGATCAAGTTTCATTACATTCGAGATATGGTGCAGAGGAAATCAATACTGGTGCAGTACCTTCCTATAGATGAGCAGATTGCAGATGTTCTCACCAAGCCCCTTGCCAAGTCAAAGTTCAAGTACTTCCATGATAAACTTGGAGTGGTAGAGAATGCCCCTCTCGCTAAGAGGGAGTGTTGATGGTTGCACCTTCATGAGACATCCTCCAGGTCGTACTCCTTGATGGACTGATTTGGGTTGACATATTACGATATAATGGGTTGGTGCCCAATGACCCTTAAGGTGCAGCTCAAGCGATTGGGATATTTTCTAGGTCGTAGTCCTCAATGGATTGAGCTGGGTTGTCCTATGATGATACTCCTCGATGGACTAAGTTGAGTATGACACTTATCAATGGACTGATAAGTTGTATTGGGTTGTTTCCCAACGACCCTTGGGGTGTATCCCATGTGGTTGGGATCTTTTCCAGGTCGCACTCCTCAATGGATTGAGTTGTTTTGACATGTGATGATACTTCTCTATGGACTGAGTTGAGTATGATACTTATCGATGGACTGATAAGTTGTACTGGGTTGGTACCCAACGACCCTTGGGTTGTAGCCCAAGTGGTTGGGATACTATGGGTTGTAGCCCATCGTCCCTTGGAATATAATGTGTTCCAAGAAGAACTATATCTATGGAAGAAAAAACAAGATGAAAATGGATATCATTAGATAATACACATGAAAGGATGAAATACAAGAATCTATTGCAAGATAAGTCGAATCAATCATAAAGAAACTTAGAAGAAGAAAAGATAGAAATAAGTCAACAAATCGAGATGAAATTGGAAAAAGACTCATGACATTTTGTAGAAGACAACAAGACAGAAGCATAGCCTCTGTTAGACAAGAGAGCCAATTATGCATTACAAAAGACAATAAGTATGCAGATAGAAGCGTGGACTCTGTTAGATGGAGTAAACCGATTATATGCACTCTTACATGAAGCAAGGGTTAGGAGGGAGATAATCCTATGGTCCAGTGAAGATGATGAAATATATATATCCATGGTAGCAGCCATGAAAGACAGTACATGTTCAGTTCAACTGTAGAAGAAGACTTCTTCGAAGAGAAGATTTAAAGTATTCCTGATTGTCCATCCAAATCCATGATCCTATGATGAAAGGAAGAAGTGGAATCTCTAGGGCATGGAATCTATAAGAAACTCCATGGACCCAAGAGATAAATAAAAACATGAAGAAGAACATAAGGATTCCAAGAAAGAAAGAGGAACCAGAGCAACCAGTCATTGTATCAAGAATCATAAGATTACTAGCCTGATATGAACTCACTAAAATCAATCAAGTAGAAGAACTGAAAGTCATGATGAAGAACAGTGTATGGAAGACTTATAAATGAAATCATTGCGAGATCTAGAACCATAGGTTCTCCCAGATGGAGGGAGAAGACTATGATGATTACTTGTTCCAGTACACCAAACATATCACTACATGAATCATTATATGATCCGCAACATCCATGAGTTGGAATTCTACATCAGATGAATGCAAAGAATTTTCTCTAGAGAAATTGAATAAAGAGCGTATGAAGAGCAATCTCAAGACCTTGAGGCATACCAGAAAGAGACTCTTGTACACAGATAGAAGAAGATAACTTGGTGGAGAACCTCCAGTGCACAACAAAAGCATGGTGAAGATTTCCTATAACATCAAGATGACTACTCAGTAGATCATATCTCATGATGACAGAAGAAGTGCCACATAGATATGTTCTAGTTTTCCAACTATGATATACTGTATTGTTCATATCTACATGAAGCCTTCACAATGTTCTAGACTAAAGTACATTTGAAATCAAGAATTACATTATCCATAATGAAGTCCAGAAAGGAGAAAATGATTCTCCAATACATATATCCACAGATGAGAAGATAAGCATACATTTTGATAAATCTTCTATCCAAGATGAAAGAGTTTGCGTACTCAAGCTAGAGATCATGAAAACAACTTCCTTCTTATTGAAAAAGGAAGAAATGAATCTCTAAGTTAGGAGGGAGCACTGAAAACATTATTGAAGACATTCATCTTTAAATTTGAAAAATAGTCCATCTTGGAAAAACACTTTCTTGTTCGGAAAGTGGATTGAGACTTCTGATGGACAATCACTTTCCATTGTGGTTAACATGGGAAGTAGTCTGATTCCTGATGTATCATAGACAATGACTTCCCATTGTGGTTAACATGGGGAGTGGTCTAGGGTAGTCTCTCTTCTTGAGGGTTACTCAAGAAGACTGGCCTGCCTCGTCAGACAACGATTTCTCATTGTGGTTAACATGAGGAATGGTCTGTTTTGGAGGTTGATGCAGGACAGTCTTTTCCTCTTGTGTTTAACAAAGGAAATGGTCCGGATAGTCATTCCTTAGGGTTTATACATTCTCTCTAGGGTGCACTTTGATTAGTGTGGGAGGAATGGTCCAGGCTCAACAATTAGGGACAAACATTCCTTAGGGTTTATACATTCTCTCCAGGGTGCACTTTGATTAGTGTAGGAGGAATGGCTCAGGGTGGGGAATGGTCTAGGCTCAACATTCTTTAGAATTATACATTCTCTCCAGGGTGCACTTTGATTACTGTAGGAAGAATGGCCCAGGGTGGGGAATGGTCCAGGTTCAAAAGATAGGACAATTATTCTTCCTTGCTTGAGAAGAATAGTTCAGATATCTCATTATTCTACTCAAAGGAACATATTCTTTAAGAGCTCATAGATGTGAGTGAAATATTGGCCCAGATGATTCAGTTTATATCATAACATGTTTTCTATGCATGTTTCTATCAGATGTTTTTTATGAAGACTGTATGACAGTAGATGAAGACTATTGTCGTGGATATGTTCCATTGTTCATGACTATACGTTGCTGATCAAGTACTTGTGTGTTACCTGGTGTGGTAGTGTACCACTGGATTTTAGTTATGTACTACTATGGATAGACACAGTTGTGTTCTATTTTTATTCTAATTGTCGTGAATACTATCAACAGTTTATTGGATTTCATCATGATCCAGACGAATGATGAACAAAGATTTTCCAGGCGGAAAATGGTTCAAGAGAATTTACTCTTCTAGATTATAAGAGTGTCTCTTGTATCACTCTATGGTATGAGTGACTTATCTAGCATCATGTCTAATTACTCATATGAAGTATGGTTTCAAGAGATGATGCAGCTCATGGTGATGGTGATGCTCATGATCTAGTCATGAGATAGTCTAGACGACTATATTGATGCTATCGGGTAAATGGTATGTTTTTGTGCTCAATACCATTACCTGTAATACCTCCCTAGCTAGGAGGGAGTGTTAATATTATGGTAGCTTCGGGAGGCATTTACCTCCACGTGTGAACCGGATGAGAATAGAAGACTCCGGAAAGCAAGAGAAAACCCTAATGAGTTGGCTAATAACCCTAGAAGTCTTGTCGGCTCAAGAAGATAATTTATATTAGGTTATTAGCCTCCAAGAAAAGAAGTCGGCCATAAATAATAATAATATACTAAACAGACACATATCCAGAAGGAGAAGTCGGCCCCAACAAATCTGGCAGAACCACTATAAATATAGGGTGCCAGTTCTCATTTGACACATATCAGAATTGCAGAGAGAAACTGGTGCACACTGCAGTTCCCAGTTTGGTGCACACATGTGTTACCCATGATTTTGGTCATCATGATGGTGTATTAATGATGGTGTACTCAGGCTCTTCATAAGAACTTTCTCCTGAGAAAAGTTACTTTCATCTCTTCCCAGAAAACTCATTTTTGAAGAAGGTTCGCAAGCTACTAATATATTAGGGTGTGAGAATGACCCATTCTCGCAGGCTTCCTTAAGCCAGGGTGCGAACTTCTCGCACTGTGTTGAATAGCTAGGGTGTGAACTCATCCTAAATCATGGAAGAAGATGAATTCTCGATGTTTCTAGAAGGGAATCTTCTAGAAGAATGGGTTGGCATTCGAATGGTTATCCTTGTACTGGATTCTCTGATATTATGGGATCATTCTTATCCAAGTAACTATCTCATTCTCTCCTATATATTGAGAATATCTTTATGGGAAAGGGGCATGCCACTGTATCATATTAATTGAAAGTAAAGATTACAACCTGATTGCCTTGATGTCACAAGCTTCCTTTCGATGGCTCTTGTCTCCAACACACACATTTTCTTGATCGTTGTATGAAGAAGATCAAAACCTCTTGATAGACTTGCTAGGGTCTTCAAGCTACTGTTCAAGCTAAGTCCTTCACACAATTCTTTCACCAATTCTCCAATGAATCTTGCTTAACCTTTTACATGAGAATTCCCTCAATATATTTCTCCAATGAATCTTTCTTAACCTTTTCCATGAGAATTCCCTCAATATATAGAAGAGAATGAGATAGTTACTTGGATAAGAATGATCCCATAATATCAGGGAATCCAGTACAAGGATAACCATTCGAATGCCAACCCATTCTTCTAGAAGATTCCCTTCTAGAAACATCGAGAATTCATATTCTTCCATTCTTTAGGACAAGTTCGCACCCTAGCTATTCAACACAGTGCCAGAAGTTCACACCCTGGCTTAAGGAAGCCTGCGAGAATGGGTCATTCTCGCACCCTAATATATTAGCAGCCTGCGAACCTTCTTCAAAAATGAGTTTTCTAGGAAGAGATGAAAGTAACTTTTCTTAGGAGAAAGTTCTTATGAAGAGCCTGAGTACACCATCATTAATACACCATCATGATGAACAAAAACATGGGTAACAGAATTCCCCCCAAAGTATGAGGTTGGAATCGGTGACAGCCAAAAGACTTTGTAAGCTACATGTGTGTGTCGAAAACCAGGAGCACACTTAATCGGGAACCTACGAACAACCAAACATCTGCAGAATATCATATATACCAATTATAAGGTAGGCATTCCCATACTCAGATCATAGAAGGATGACATTGTAGACATAGGTCATGGCCAACAATCATACACTGTGGATCCATGCCATCACAATATAGCATAGCCACCAGGAATACACTATGGATCTATGCGAGAAAATTCAAATTGAGACGACATAGCCACGAGACATACACAGTGGATCTATATGTCACTGATTATACATACTCCATCGCAACCTGGACAAAGATATGATATCCAGGGTCTTCAATCTCGTTGCCCAAAGTACGAATCTAACCATGTGATTACATGTGTTGAATTCGAACATGGGAGAAACCACTTGATTACCGGTCATTGATGAAACCATTAACAAGTGTGAGGGAAATTACCATTGATGTCAATGACTCCTAAGGTACTCTAGTAAAATCTATCGAGTGTGAATGAATGAGTTGAAGTCGAACATTCGATGGAATCTTTCGATCAGAGGTCAATGATGTAAACCCACTGTCGAAAGCGAGGAAACCTTCCATTGAGGCATGGAAGCTCCAAGGTACCAAAGAATTTCTAAGTCTTGATTCCGGATAATGAGTTGAAGTTGACGGAACAAAACTCATCACAGGAGGGCCTTAATGTATCCCCCATCAATGACACGAAATGAGTAACAGATTTTGAAGGTGAAACAAAGTATGATGTAAATTGAACTGGACACAAGGAAGGCCGACACAGAGAGAATGGACAACTGCAGATGTTTGGTTGTTTGCAGGTTCCCGATTAGGTGTGCTCCTGGTTTTCGACACACACATGCAGCTTACAAAGTCTTTCAGCTGTCACCAATTCCAACCTCATACTTTGGGGGGCATTCTGTTACCCATGATTTTGGTCATCATGATGGTGTATTCAGGTTCTTCATAAGAACTTTCTCCTAAGAAAAGTCACTTTCATCTCTTCCTAGAAAACTCATTTTTGAAGAAGGTTCACAGCCTACTAATATATTAGGGTGCGAGAATGACCCATTCTTGCAGGCTGCCTTAAGCCAGGGTGCAAACTTCTCGCACTATGTTGAATAGCTAGGGTGCAAACTTGTCCTATAACATGGAATAAGATGAATTCTCGATGTTTCTAGAAGGGAATCTTCTAGTAGAATGGGTTGGCATTCGAATAGTTATCCTTGTATTAGATTCCCTGATATTATGGGATCATTCTTATCCAAGTAACTATCTCATTCTCTCCTATATATTGAGGGAATTCTCATGGAAAAGGTTAAGAAAGATTCATTGGAGAATTGGTGAAAGAATTGTGTGAAGGACTTAGCTTGAA
>ML780245.1:128622-185060 GCA_009831015.1 Picea engelmannii
TCTCACTTTATTGTGTAATTCCTTGATCATACACATAAGTTGACAGTTGAATATATTTTGCTATCTTCACTTTGGTTGGTTTGTGTTGTCTTGGTCTTGACCTCACGAGAGCACCGGAGTGAAGTGGGAGCAACAGAGACCCTGGGAAGCGATATTAAGGTATGTTACTTGTTCCTTCCTACTAGCTAATTCAATGGTCAAAACTTAGGGAAAGAGTCATGTCCTGACCTGTTTTGTTCTAGATCCAGGTAGATCTAGGGAGATCTTTTAGTGTCCACACCTATCGATTAGTCCGATAACAACGTGTGTAGGAGAGCTGTAGGTGCAGCTGCTAAAACAACTAGTTTTCAATATTGGCTTGGACTATCTCTTGGCTAGGGTTTGGACTATCTGATCAGCTATTGTTGGTGCACTATCCTTGGAGGAAGATGTGCTACACCTTGTTTGGATATCTAGCCTAGGGTTTGCTTGCAGAGTAATTCTCAGTCAAGGTTAAGGTGATCGGAGGGTGGATTTGGCCTATGGTTGGGTGACGAGGGTATCGTCAATGGTAAAACGAGCACACAATCTTCTATATTCTAACAAGAAGATAATGTGTAGCTAGCACAGACAATCATTCCTTAGGGTTATACATTCTCTCCAGGGCGCACTTTGATTAGTGTAGGAGGAATGGCCCAGGGTGGGGAATTGTCCAGGCTCAACAATCAAGGATAGACATTCCTTAGGGTTTATACATTCTCTCCAGGGAACACTTTGATTAGTGTAGGAGGAATGGCCCAAGGTGGGGAATGGTCCAGGATAGACATTCCTTAGGGTTTATACAATCTCTCCAGGGTGCACATTGATTAGTGTAGGAGGAATGGCCTAGGGTGAGGAATGGTCCAGACTTAGACATTCCTTAGGGTTTATACATTATGTCTAGGGTGCACTTTGATTAGTGTAGGAAGAATGGCCCAGGGTGAGGAATGGTCCATGCTCAGAAATCAGAAACAATCCTTCTTCCTTATTTGAGAAGAATAGGGCAGATATCCCATTGCTGATGAGGGTAGATATTCTTTCAAATCTCACAAACATGAGTGAAAGATTGGCCCAGATGATTCAGTTTATTTTTAAACAATATTTTCTATGCAGGATGGCATCAAATGATTGTTATGGAGACTACCTGTCTCCAAATAGTAGAGATATACTATTGTGGTGGATATGTTCCACTGTTCGTGAGGAAAATATTCTTTCAGAGCTCACATATGTGAGTGAAAGACTAGCCCAAATAATTCAGTGTATATCATAACATTGTTTCTATGTAGGTTTCTATCAGATCTTTGTTATGAAGACTGTATGACAGTAGATAAGGACTACTGTGGTGGATATGTTCCATTGTTCGCAACCATACGTTGTTGATCAAGTACTTGTGTGTTACTTGGTGTGGTAGTGAACCAGTGGATTGTAGTTATGTACTACTATGGATAGACACAGTTGTGTTCTATTTCTGTTCTAACTGCCTTGAAGACTATTAGTAGTTTATTGAAAATAATCACCATCCAGACCAATGATGACAAAATATTTTCTAGACGGAAATTGGTTCAGAGAATTTACTCCTCTAGATTATAAGAGTGGCTCTTGTATCACTCTATGGTGTGAGTGACTTATCCAGCATCATGTCTAATTACTCAGATGAAGTATGGTTTCGAGAGATGATGCAGCAGATGGTGATGGTGATGCTCATGATCTAGTCATGAAATAGTCTAAATGACTATATTGATGCTACTGAGTAAATGGTATATTTTTGTGCTCAAGACCATTACATGTAATACCTCCCTAGCTAGGAGGGAGTGTTAATATTATGGTAGCTGCGGGAGGTATTTACCTACCACATGTGAACCTGACGAGAATAGAAGACTCCGAAAAGAAAGAGAAAACCCTAATGAGTTGGCTGATAACCCTAGAAGTCTTGTTAGCTCAAGAAGATAATTAATATTAGGTTATTAGCCTCCAAGAGAAGAAGTCGGCCAGAAATAATAATAATATACTGAACAGACACATATCCAGAAGGAGAAGTCGGCCCCAACAAATTTGGCAGAACTAGTATAAATACAGGGCACCAGTTCTCATTTTGACACATCTCAGAATCGCAGTTCCCAGTTGGTGCGCACTGCAGTTCCTAGTTTGTTGTGCACATGTGGAGGAGGGTTGCAGGTGCAGCTACAACAACAACTAGTTTTCAGTATTGGCTTAGACTATGTTTTGGCTACAGTTTGGACTATCTGATCAACTATTGTTGGTGCGCTATCCATGGAGGAAGATGCACTACACCTTGTTTGGCTATCTAGCCTAGGGTTTTCTTAAGGAGTAATTCTCAGTCAAGGTTAAGGTGCTCGGAGGGTGGCTTAGGCCTATGGTTGCGTGAAGAGGGTATCATCAATGGTAAAATGAGCACACAATATTCTAATCAAAGTGCACCCTGGAGAGAATGTATAAACCCTAAGGAATGTCTGTCCTTGATTGCTGAGCCTGGACCATTCCCCACCCTGGGCCATTCCTCCTACACTAATCAAAGTGCACCCTGGAGATAATGTATAACCCTAAGGAATGACTATCTGTGCTAGCTACACATGGCTCCCGATCCCTGGAAGATAATTAGTACATGTAAGAGTCCTGTATGTGCTAGCTACACATGTATGCCTTGCACATGTACACTAGTATGTATAAGTGTTTTAAATTGACGATTTTGATTATTTGATGCGGATGTATGAATCATGTCTCGTTACCCTTGTATTGTAAATTACTCTAACTTCGGGATGAATTTTCTTGAAGGGTGGGTGTATGTAACAACCCAAATTGATTAATTTTATCATAGTTTTTAATTTAAATTTAATTAATTATTAAAATATATTAATATGTCTTTTATTATTTTATTATTAAAAGGTGGATGAAGTAATTAATGGGAAGATAAGGTTGTTGGGAATTAATGGGGAGATAAGATTGTTGGGAATTAATGGGGGGATAAAGTTGTTGGGAATTAATGAGGGGGATTTGAGAGAGGAGGATAAGAAAGAAGGGGAGGACTTGGAAGAGCCATCTTATTTCTGTTTGAGGATTTCTGAATTTCAAAAGGGAGAGGAGGAGGAGGAAGTTGGAGAAATGGTTTTTGGGAAGCTCTCACAGGGCACTGGTGTTGTTGGGAATTTTGGGATCGGGAGCCAAGAAACTGCAAGGATTCTTGGAGCTAGGGAGCCGAAGAGGTTGTTCCTAGTTGGCTTGGAGGTTAATATTCAGTCTGAGCAAGAACAAGAACATGATCAAACAGAAAAGGGACTAGATAACCAACCTAAAGGTGGAGTTATGTATTATAATGTTGTTTTCATTATTCTTCTTATTATGTTGTTATCATTGTTATGTTGTTACTGTTTATTATTGATTTATTCCAAGTATGAGAAAATATTCAATCATTTGAAGAGGAGATTGTTGAAATTATTTATTCATTTTGAATCCTGAAATAGATAGGCTATATAGGATTTGTGATGTAAAGATATAGATGGACATGGAATTTGTCACTCCGCCATCCCGGGAACCCATGAGCATAGACATGGGACTATGGATAGAACCATAAATGAATAATAGAGGGGAAGAAGAAAAGGGAGAATGGATAAGTATAGAAGAGGAAAAGAAAGGGAGCAAATAATTGTATGCCTCATAAAACAACACTTAGTGTGATAATTATCAAGCGATAGAAACACATCAACTATGGGAAAAACATATAGCTAAAAAAATTGGACAACATATGCAGATCAAAGGTTTTTGTAACCATACCTCTTAGTCTCAGGCATATGCATTGTATCTCCTACGACACATTGTAGTCCATTGTTTTCAGATGTGGCACATAAGGCTCCATCGTTGTGCCCAATTACTGTCGGCTTGTTTCAATGTACCAATACAAAGAATACAATGGACATCAAAGCAAGATGCTATGTAGGAACACATGAAAAAAAAGATGGGAGTACAAATTTATTTATTTCAAGATAGCAGCACAAAACATAGAATTGACATGAAGACAAGTTAATATACAAGAAGATATGGAGTATCTAAGGAAAAAAAAAACATAGTTTCAAATCAGTGCAACAAATATAGATAGAGTAAATGAAAAACAATTGGATATGGAACACGAGTAGAAATGTGCACCTTTGCATCGATTCTTCTACATTTATGATTAAGAGTTATTTTCCTTGTCCAGTTTTCCTGTTTGTTTCTATGGAAAAAAGTACAAAACAAAATGGACATGAACATAAGTTGACATGTAAAGAAAAAAACAAGGAATATGTACATAGAGTAAATAAAATAGAATCAAAGGAATAGAGTAACAGATAGTGTTAGAAGAATGACCGTTTTTTTTTTTTTTTGGTTCATCCATGTTTGTGTATATATAAAAGTTTGTGTAAAAAACGTGTGTGCCCAAAATCAATTACAAAGAACGAAAAACTAAGAAATTGGATAGCTTGGTTTTCTGCAACAAGATAGACATATATGCTTTGAAACATAGAAATGTGATTTTGCAATATGTTTGATGTATATTTCATAATTCAAGTGCAATAGCAATTGTATCGTGATCAGACCAGTAGGTGTACAAACAATGGAAAACTAAGAAGTTGGATAACTTGGTTTTCTGCAACGAGCTACACATATATGCTTTGAAACATATAAATATGATTTTGCAATATGTTTGATGTATATCTCATAATTCAAGTGCAATACCAATTGTATCATGATCAGACCAGTATGTGTCTAAGATAAAGACGTTGTATTGAGAAATGGGCACATTCGACCATACATGGTCAATAAATGTGGTTTGTACATGGCTTGTGTTGTTCAAAAGAAACCAAAGACTGTATTTGCACATGTAGTTTTCCAATTCTTTTGTTCTTGCATTATTTTGTAGCATGTCAATATTGAAATCTCCTACAATGACAATGGTTTCATTCAGATGCAAATGGTCTAATGCATTGGAAAGAACATTTGGTATGTTGGAGAATGTTGCATGGGGAGCAGCATAAAGATTCAATATTGCAATTTCTGATCCTTGGAAAAATACTTTTGCAAGCACCATCTCAACATCGTTTTCTTTGAAATGTATATGCTCCAAAATTGTTACATGTTTTTTCACCAATATCATCACCCCATGTGTAATGTAACTCGATATGCAATTGTGATTTGGAAATTGCTTGTTTTGCATGCATAGTGCCATGTATGTTTCATGTAAGCACATAATATCGGATTACATTGTGTCATAGTCATTGAGTATATCATCCATATGTGCAAGTAAGTTGCGCGTCTTAAGTGAGAAAATGGATACAACTGAGTTTGTTTGTATGGATTGGTAATCATACTGCAGATGCCACTTTGCGGTAGTTCTTAGGTGTTGCATCTCAATATCAACTTTGTGTTTGACTTTGAAGTTATCTTTTGTAATAGGACTTATTAAATACAAGGAATCTATACTTTTGACATAGGACAGTGTTGTGTATACAAGTCCATGTATTTGAATTCCAGTAGGCTCAAATGAAACACTATCAAGTGTTATTCCTTGCAATCCGTGGACTGTATATGCACATGCAAGTTTAATTGGAAAATGTTTTGGAATCTTCAGTCAACCTGTCTTTGTTGATGTCGATACTGGTTTTGATATTCGCAAGATAGGTGTCCAATCACTTGCAGTGTTTGAATTATATAGATAAGCCAACTTGTTTGCTTGTCAGTGGCCTATATGCAGTTCATGGAAATTAATCCAGAGGACATCAATTTTTTCTATTTTCGTATAGACTTTGAGTATTCCATCTGCACCATTGACCAAGCCATCCTGTCAATCATAGTTGTAGGCATATATTTCAACCAACATGTCTAATTTCAGGACAAGTTACAAAGGTAAAGTGGTTGTATGTTCATGACGTGGAACATTTGCATGGTTGTCTTCTTCGAGGTCAATTGAATTGATGATGATATCATCATCAGGCATGAGCGATAACATGTACTTGTTATCCATTGCAACATCCCTATTCATGTAGAACAGGTAAGGGGAGGTTGGATCTATTGGTGCAGGTCGCATGCACCTGGAATTGATATATGTTAAGTCATCATGTGTTTGGTTGTTTGTTCACATTCTATTCAGAATTGCAACAAATGTTTCATTTGTTTGGTGCATTGTAGCATGCAATTCAAAGAATTTAATATTGTCTTTCCAGAAGTCATGCATCACTGTTTGCATGTTGACCATAGGTTGTTCAAATATCAAAGAATATTGGATGGGTTGTTCTTGGTAAATATCACCACATAATGTCAATGTTTCCAAAGTATTTCATGTGCACATGTTTTATGTTTCTTATTCGGTTGTCAATGGAATACAAGAAGCGACTTCCAATCAAAGATGCCTCATCTATGAAGACAAGTTGCAGTTCATCATAAAACTTAGACAAGGTATCTAACATTTCCTTGTTGAGTGGAAGAAACTGTGACTTGTTAAAAGGCATAAAAAATGCAGACTGGACTGTTGTTCCACCTGCATTATATGCAGCTTTTCCTGTGTATGCGACTATTAGGCCCTTTGGTTTCATAGGATCATAGGAATTGTTTGAATCATAGATTAATATAAACATTTGGAATAGTGATTTCGATGTGAATGTCTTGCCTGTTCCTGCTCCACCTATAAGGAATAAGTGCATAGGAGTGTTCATGCTCAAGCATTTTTTAAGTGCAATTTCCTTTAGAATTGTTTGTTGTTCTCGATTCAACAGACGTCCGATTCTGTGGTATTAATTATTTTCAATAAGGAAAGGATATTTTGTGACTTGAAAACCAAGATTGATACATTTTTCAATGTTTCCTACTCAAGGACAAGGAAAATCTACTTGCAAGTCATAGGACTCACAGGGAGTTCAAGATGTTTTTCGGTTTGTGAATGTCTCATCAAGATTGTCAGGGTTTTCTAGTTCATTAACTGCACTTTCTAAATCACCCCATGTTGGATTAACATTGTAAGTAAACCTAGATTCATTGATTTGCACCATAGTCTCAGAGGAAACATACGCAACTTCCCATGTTGGGAAGCTATGCTTTAATGTGTTTTTGTTTTCATCGAACGAAACGTATAACAATAGTTTTTCTCTACATTAGTTTTCATAGTCAGTATGTTTGTTGTATTTGACAAACTGTATCACAGAGGGTTTTTTTCTTTTTGATATGGGTACACCATTTTTTTTGTAATGCGATATGAATTCTACTAAGCAGATATGCTTAGTAGGATATGGATGCTGGATGTAATAATGAATAATAGAGTGGCATAGCATGTCCTCTGAATTGTCAGGCTCTCGTTCTAGCAAAGACGATAATTTAAGCACAAATGTGTGTCTCTCAAGTGGACATGTGTTTATGAAGACACATTTTCTTGAACTACAATTGAGGGGAAGGGAAAGTGCATGTCACTGGGTCTTTTCTAACGAGGTAGTCAATGTCATCATTTTCCAGTGTATCAATTTATTTTTTACGTTTCTTCTTCCTATGCAAGTCATATACCACAACCACCAATGGATCCCAGCGATGCTCTGCACTTGTAAATGTGATGAAAAATGTTGGCGGTCCCAATTGTTGGATCATTGCAAAAACGTTTTCTTGTTTTGTTGCAAATAGTAAGGAGAGATGCGAATTTTTTTGAAATCTATGTATCCAATATCAGATTTCAGGATTTTTTCTATGTTTACTTTGTACTTGACATCTTTGGCCAACAACTTTCTTCCTTGTAGTTGGCCTTTTCTTATTCGCACCCACATGCAAGACAACACTTACTCTATTATTATGTGCATTGTTTTGAAAAACAAATCTGTTATGTGACAGGAGAAGTCATCGCTTGAATGTAGCAGCTCCCATCAAACTATTTTATGGTAACTAAATCATTCTGTAATGTTACTGGGACGTGGATATCCATAGAACAGTTTTGGGAAGTTCATTTCCTCAAAAAAGTTGTCCTTGAATATTCCAAGTGGACGTTGCCCCTCAGCAGGTGCAATTTCGACAATCTTCTCTTGCAAGCCACTAATGCATTGTGAATCAGTGAATCCATGTACCAATTTATCAACAGGTGTTTCATTCTATGATTCATCGCTTGTATCAAATTCACTAGTAGTTTCGAGAGTCTGTGAAGAGTTGTCATCCCCTTCTCCAAGAACATTGTTCCAGTTCTCATTTATACAAATGTTCTGTGCTTTCTACAGGGCCCTGGAACATAATTCTTTTAATACTTTTATGACAACATGAAAACACACTTTACCTATATGATATGCATTCTTGTATTACAAACATATTTTGAGAGCCACAGCAATTGTCATTCTATCACTAATGAATTGTGGCAAGGATTTTTGCACAACATCTAGTTAGACAGGCACATTAATAATTGATCTTGTTAAACACATTTGAGGTCGTTTATAACCCCAGGGTCTGATTTGTGCAAATGAAATTCAGAGAGATACAAGTCTCTCTTCAAAATATGTAAGTGTACTTACATCTAGTAGTTGTGTATTACATCTTATTTGGTCAGGCATTGCAAATTGTGGCAGTTTTCCATTTTCAAGCGACCGTTTGCATGGAAGAAAATTTTTTTCACTGGAAAATGTTTTATCATTTAGTGTCAAGCAGAAGTATTCTGCTTCCAAATCAGGCATGAAAGACTTAATCTTTTTTGCGAAATTCAATTGATCGCAAATTGCACATGTAATGGAAGGAGTGTATTTGATTTGTTTCATATAGGTCTGTCTTGCATCTTTCTTTCGTAGGGAACTATGCGTAGAAAGTGTTTGATGGTTTTCATTGGTAGCAGTGCATGGTGCTGGTTCTAGCCCATGAAATGTGATTTTTTCCTCTCGGACAATGCCATGACCATTGTGGGATATGTGACCGTACTTGTTTCTCTTGTGTTGTGCATGAACAATTTTTTTTAGGTTTTGATATGTCAGTTTTTGTCTAGAAGGAAGCATAGTAATGTATTTTTTTCTCTCACGCATGACCTTTTTCAAGTTGTGATAACTTATTCTACGTTTTTTGTTCAAGGGCAAGATGACCTCATGGAAATTTCGATGAGTTTCATTTTGATTAAATAGCATGTGACACTTATGCAGAGTCGATGTGGTTTGGCTGGCATTGACACTAGACCTTGTACTGATAGTATTTCCTATACCACCAATGTATTTTTTCTCTCATGTATGACCTTTTTCAAGTTGTGATAATTTATCCTACATTTTTTGTTTAAGCCCTGTATGGCCTCATCACAACTGGGACGAGTTTCACATATGACATTTTTCAAGTTGTGATAAGTTAGTCTACGTTTTTTGTTTAAGCCCTGTATAGCCCCATCACAACTGGGATGAGTTTCATTCTCATTATATAGCAGTCTATGCGTATGAATATTTGATGCGGTTTGGGTGGCATGGACAGTGGAACCTGAACCAGTGGTATTTCCCATCAAAGGTTGATAATGGATATGTGGCATATCTGTTTTCAATGAGATGATGTCAATTATTTGATCGTAGTTTGAATCAATACACCAGTAATGGACAGTGTCATCTGGTAGGGCCTACCAAACCTGGATATTTACTCTGAATATGATAGATAACCATTACAAACATAATCTGCCACCCTCTACATTTCCTTTTTCATATGACAGTCCCATGTTTACAAGGTATTCTTGCCAACTTTCAATTGTCGGCATATTTTGTAGGATATATGGTGAAAGATGTTCATGCAAGAAGCTAAAAGCCTGTTAGCTTCCGCCTATAATTGCATTGCAAAAGGATTGTATAGTGTAAATCCAAAGCAACTGCACATCGAACTTTTTTGCTACCAAATAGAAAATTGCATTGAACAGACTATCTCTGCAACTAGATGCAACAATTGTTGCTATCTACAAGTCATGGCAGTGTATGCGATGCATAATTTGTTTCCATTGCGATTCAAGGTCTTTGAAAATGAGGGACATGTAAATATGAGGTCCTCCAAGATTGCATATGGATAATTTTCTATACAGTAGTGGTTCATAATGACCATTGACAAGATTGGCATCATGGAAAAAGATGCAATTTTGTTGAATAGTAGATATCTTGTTTTTCTTGTCAATGAAAATATTCCAATTGATATATTGAGCCAATTAGAAAACCATCGTATACAAAATGTATCTCCCCAAAGTCCCCTCTCATGTGCAGGAAGAATTGCAGATGCAGACAAGCACATCTTTGAAAAATACGTAGTGACATCATGGATTCCATGCAACTGCCAAAGAAAATTAGATGCCAATTCATATTCATACGACTCCAATGCCTCAACATCGCCATTTTTTAAACAAACCAAGAATAATCTACCAATCCATTGTGCAGGTCGGTCGAGGAATAACGGAAATGAAATAGAACCTGAAATGCATCAAAAAGGCAATCTCCTACAGTACATGAAAATGCATCCAATCTAAAAATCCCGTTGCTATGCAATACCTGGTCGATGTTGTCATGTACAATGGAATCTGTATCTATTTCATAGGACTCGACATCTATTACTTGTTTCATCTCTTAAACTGTGATTTTCAAGATATGTCTTAGCTATTATTCAGTTTATATGCAAACAGAGAAAAGAAAAAAGAAAAAAAAGACAAAAAAAAGACAAATAGAAAACTACAAGTGTGGAACTGCATACTAGTTCCGCTATGTATTCTTCAACCTTCTTCTCGTCAAATTCAATCCCCCTAGTCTCCACAGCATATGAAAAGAAAACAAACATACAATGAACAATGAACCAAACAGAAGAGACAACGTAAATAAATAACACTATCATTTTGTTGAGCACACTATAAATTTGCAGAAGATGTTTTTCAAGACACAAAGGACGGGACTAAGGCAACATGTGGACGAACTTTTTGATTCAGAGAATAAAAGCATGCCCTGTCACAAGAACCTGGAAGATGCTTTCCCCTTGTGACAACTCTGAATTCATTTTCTAAACCTCTTTGTATTGCTATTTTGGAAACAACTATGGAACGATATCTAGGACATGGAATTTGACATATGTGATTGGAAGGGAACAACCTAGAAAAAATGCACCAAACGCATGGTTTCCAGGAACATAAAATAAGAGGAGAACATCAAGTTTTATTTTTTATATTTCATTGTAGTTTTGATAGCTCTAGGTTCTGTGTCCAACATTGACATTCAAAGTGGAACAAGACATTTGGAAGGGAACAGACTAGGAAAAATACACGGAACGTATGGTTTCCAGGAACAGATAATATGAGGAGAACATTGGGAAAAATGCACAAAACGTATGGTTTTCAGGAGCAAGAAAAAAAATGAGTGTTCTTTTTTATATGTCACCACAGTTGCGACAAAGGCGGGTTCTGTATAGAACATTGACGTTCAAGAACAAGGAAAATATTTTGGTCATAGCAGTCATAAAAAAAGATGTTCTGTAACGAGATTTCGAGGGAGGGAGTCCTAGTATTGAAAATTATTTCTTGCAAGATGAAAATAGAGAGCAACAAACAAGGAATAGCAACAAAACCATGACACAAAAACTTACCCGTCAACAAGGGATGACAAAAGCGCAGCTCGAAACCTGCAAACCACAACAACAAGTCCAACTGCTTGCAAAGTTGAATAACAACAAACCAGTGAACAACCATGAATAGGTCCAATTGCAGCTGCAGGAACTCAACTTTGCAAAGTTGAAGCAAACAACAACAAGCAACATAGAACGAACCAACAAACAAGCATCAACCAGTGAACTAGTAATGCCAGTGAAGAACAATATTGCCCAAATTCACTACAGACAACACTGTATCAAAAAATGGAAGAAAAATGTATTGTAACACGCCTGTAGAATAAACATTTAATGCTACGAAGCCTATTAGGTAAACACTTAAGGCTGTCAGAACTGTTGAAGGGCGTCGTGCTGTGCAAACATTTAACAAAAAATACAGTGTGACAGGCCTGTTTACGTACACAACAATGAAAAATCCTCTCGAAGCATGTAACAATAAAGAAAAATCAATCATAATAATAGTAATAAAAAACAAAAAAATAACAATAATAACAATAGTTCGAACAGTGGAGACAATGCTAAAAAAATTAACTCAGAGGATAAAGTAATATAAAAACTGACTATCCATGCTCAAAACTTTGGATATCCAAACATTTCAATATGAATAGTACAAATTCAAAAACACCGTAGATGATAAAAACTTTGAATATGCCAACATATAAATCATTGGGAATAGTGAAGTTGGCAATAAGACCTCAAATCTATTATCCAACGAGATCATGACATATATGGGTTTTTTAATTATATAATAATAATAAGGATATGCCAATAGATAAATCATTGGGAATAGCGAACCTGGTAATAAGACCTCAAATCTATTATCCAACGAGATCATGACATATATGGGTTTTTTAATTATATAATAATAATAATAATAATAAACAAACATAATGTTTTTATTTTTCTGTAGTTCGAACAATAGAAATTATGCAAAAATTTGTAGGAAAACAAAAAACTAATATAAAGTCAACGAATTGTCAATCACTATAAACTTTGGATATCTAAACATTTCAGTATGAATAGTACAAATTCAAAAATACTGTAGATGATAAAAACTTTGGATATGGCAACATATAATTAATTGGGAATAGCGAAGCTAGCAATAAGACCTTAAATCTATTATCCAATGAGATCATGACATATATGGGTTCTTTTATTATATAAAAAATAATGTTTTTTGTTCTATAGTTCGAACAATACAAAGTATGCAAAAATTTGTAGTCAAATGACAAACTAATATAAAGTCAACAAATTATCGATCGCTATAGTCCCTCTATGCCTACAATAGGGACTAATAAGCACTCACCAATAATAATTTTGGATAAAAACATTCAAAATAGAACAAGCACTAACCAATAATAACTTTAAAAAACACTATCGGAATTGAACATACTAAAATGTTTATGGTGATAAATATTGATATGCAATCCACATCTTTATTAAATGTATAATTAAATTTTAAGTCACCACAATGTATAATATGATATACATACATGTATTCTAAAGTCCATATATTGGACAAATGTGTCGACATCGAAGTAAAGAGCAATAATTAGTAATTCTTAAGGTAGAACTCGTGGATAATTACTATAAAATGTACTCAAAACCTTGAAGCCTGAATTTCATATGGGATGGGTCGTATGGTTGAAGGATAATAGGTTAATAACTTCAAAACATTCACCAAACACAGAACATAATTGTGTAGGTTATCCCTGAGCATAGTTCACTTAAGACCTTTTAGAACCTTTTGATTGAAAATTTATGTTACTAGAACACCCAAAAAAAATCAAATTTAATTTGCTAACCAATTTCACAAAAGAATTTCAAACATGTATCATGAATAAAGTTTGGGTTATGTGGTTAATATATTTCTTTAATATTTTGATTTATTTTCAATTTATTCATCAAAATTTGATTGGAATTTGAATTTTTAGTTTAATGCAAAATTGTTATTGGACCATTTGTAAGTTACAATTTTGAACTAATTCCAAAATTTAGAATTCATTTTATTTAGACACTCAAAATTACAATTTAAATAACTTAAACTGATATTTCAACAATTCTTCATCCACCAAATTCAAACAAATATAAAATGATTTAAAAATTTCATATCAAATTCAAACAAATAATGGTTCTTTACTGTCCAATTTTGAACAAAGAAATTAAACAAAGAAAAACGACCATTCATTCTTTATGAAATTTTTATGTTTAATACCAATAGCTCATCAGCTACCCAAACTTTCTCGACCTCAATAGCTACATGCATTCCAAGTTTTAGAAAGAGATTCCATAAAATAGTTCACTGCAATAGTCATCTATGAAGAATTATAGGAAAAATACCAAAGCTTTTTCCTACATAGATGGACTTTGTCACCAAGTGAGACAAAACACATCAAAAGTTTATTGACATGGAAATGGACATGGTTTTGATTTCTATCAACATTTCAACAATAAATACATGCAATATCATTAATACAAGGAACGATGCATGTACTTCCTACATCTCGACAAAGCATTAATATAATGAATGACACATGGACTTTCTATATCATGACAAACATTTGTAGTAATTTTTTACGTGCCTACACCAAAACAAGTAAGCATCTATGGTTACAACATGTTGAGAAGCATAGAAGAATTGTAATCACATAAAAATCATGTTGTCGTAATTTCTTGCAGGATTTTATGAAATCAACAATACATAGAAATCAATGATTCTTCACAACGAGCCAAGGATATTCAAAAATAGAGGAAAGAACCGCAACTGAAATTGATTTTATCTTGATGTGAAGTTCCCAATATGGTATGAAGTAACTAGGTAGTGTAGATTTGTCGGCATCACCATCTGTCTAGGTAGTGATATGTGACCACTATTCGTCTTCCTTTTCTAAGATCTAGAGGAATCAAGATTATCTAGGCTAGGTCTAGGTTCAAATCCTACCGCTAGCCTGCAAGCCAGCTCCTAGCAAGAAACTTATGACTTAGAAAGAGTCGAGCGAGACCCACCAAAGTGGAAACCTCTATCCCAAGGGCCCACCAAGGTGGAAACCTCTATCCCATGGGCATCTACCCTTCTAGCCTTATCACAATGAACCAACATGTCCACTTATGGGAATGAACCTAGGTGGAAAGGATAACAAACATACTACCCAACTACCCGAGCTAAGCCTCTTGGAAAAACTATTGTACATATATGTAAGGATAAAATCCCTTGATTTATCCATGGAAATATCCATAGACACATTGGATGCACACATGGAAATACTACCTCGTATCACATCATCGACCCCTTCAAAGTGCACATGATGTGATTCCTTTTTTCTCTATCGCCTACTACCAGAACGTCCGCCCATTCAGAGCACACCTTACCCGCTCCTTTCAGATACTCGAAAAGTAGCCATGATCTTTCACATAATCCAATGGGTAGTGGAACAGATCATTTGAGCCCAAATCAGTTCGACATCCCATTGAATATCTCGAGAAAGAATTCATTGGAGGACTACTTGCTAGTTGTTCCAATTTGAATCCATCCATACACGAATTTAATTTGTTTCAATACATCTTCTTCCACCAATACATAAATATATATGTTGATACTTAAATACAGTTTTAATAAATACATCTTCTTCCACAAATACTATATTGAATGCAATGGCTATTTTTTTTTCAAATACAATGATACAAGCTACTGAATGACTTCACCGAGAGGAAAACTAATGGTTCGTAATTGAAGGAATGTTGACTGTTAAGTTGAAAGTATCTCATTCATTTGACAATTCCTATCTCACTAGAAGTTGATGGTTTCCCTCATTTGCTTTGGGGATCTCCTCGACCATTTGTGTCTCTTCTTCTGAATCATCATCCTTGACCACTTTCAATTTGAGTTTACGTGAAATTCCACTTTTTGTCAATCTAGGCTTCTAGAATATCCCTTAATAGAGGTCGAGGGCAGTTGGTTTCGCGTAGAGGTCTCTGTGAACCATCTAGATAATCGTTGATAGTAGACAATGCAGATAGATAGAAGGTCTTAAAGTCAACCGTTGAAAGGATAATTTGAAGGATGAAATTTTATATTAAAATGTAGAAACTTTGGCTAATATTATAAGTCCTTAATATGCAATCTGTAAAATATTTGGCCATAGTTTTGTAAAAATTTTCAAATTTCTAACTATTTTGTATATTTTTTATAAAAAATTTGCTATTTTTAAGGTAAAATAATTATATGGCCAATCATTTTTAGAAAATATGGAAATTGCATAATCTTTTTGTGAGAAAAAGAATGGAAAATTAATTCATAAACAAAATTTAATCTCCAAAATTTTCTTTGACAATGGAAGTTCAACAATAACATTTTTTATCATTTTATTTTAATATTAATTATCTATTTTAGTAATTTTTTTTTTAATTTATTAAAATAAGAAAAAACATTTATTATACTATTTTATTTAATAATCAAATAGACTATTTTTTTTTTAATTTATTGAAATAAATAAATATATTTAATATTTATTGTATTGAAAATAATAAAACACATCTTTGTTTACAATAAAAATGTATTTATAAATTTAAATAATTATGCTATATTTATAACTTTAATAAATTAAATTGAAAAAAAATATAATAAATTTCTTTTTCATTTTCAAATACATAATAAATTGGAAATTTAAAATTACAACTACACCAAAAATTGAAAGTTAAATTTATTTAAATTAATATAACAAGTACGATCACAACATTATACAAAATATGAATGTAATTTAATTTGAAATCTTTTATATTTATTGACATCCTTACATTTACAACAAAATATTAAGCTTTAAATTTGTAATTATCATTTAAATTTCTGTAAATAATTTGTGAAAGTACATATTCATGTTATTGTCCTTCCAAATTATATTTTCCCACCAAGTTCTATCGCTGTATAATCCTTTTAAATCGGGTAACTTCTCGATCCCTCGTGGCAATTTTCTCAATTCAAAACACTCAATTTTCAAAGCACGAAGTTTGGGAAGTATTCCTTCTCTCAAGACACCTTCGTCACATGACAGTGTCACCATCTTATGCAGGCCAATTAAATCAAATATCTCTAACATTTGAAACCCCACCGGTCTTCCAGAACTTCTTATCCCGAAGTTCCTCACCTTCCTGCAATAACATACTTCCACCTTCCTACAATAACATACTTTCAGAAATTTCAAATTGGGCAACCTCTCCAAGGGAGGAAGCTCTTCCACTTTGTTACAATATCTCAATTCTAACCTCTGGAGTTGTTGAAATTCACATATCAAGTTTGAAAAATTGAACCCTTGGATGCTCTCCACCCTAAGACTCTGCAACTCCGTTAAATTTTGCATCCCACTTGGAAGATTGCTAATCATGTAGTCCAACCATAAATGCCTCATTTGCAACCAGGTTTCCATTATTTCATGGGCTTCAAATTCTAAATATATGTTTAAACAAAGGTCTATAAGATTTGAAAGACCTTTCAAAGCCATCACTTCTGTTTTAGTATGAATATCCAAACCTAGTTTTTTCAATGACACTAGTTGAGATATCTGTAAGGGTACCACCAAGTCATCACAATTCCATAAAATAAGAAACTGGAGTTGTGTAAGCTTTCCTATCATATATGGTAATGATGATAAACTATGGCACCAACTAAGATTCAAAAATTCGAGCTTAGAAAGATTCCAAATCACTTCGGGCAATTCCTTGATGCCAGTCACACCCAATGAAAGAAACTCTAGGAGTCTGAGTTGACCAAGAGATGCTGGTAGTGACTGTATACTGGTAAAAGAGAGATCTAGAACCCTCAAAGAGGCGAGGTTGATGAGAAAGCTTTCTGGAATATTACAAGGTAATGGATTTTGGATTTATATTAGAATTACAAGTTGTGTGTCAATGAAATCCTTGGGCAGGTACTCTATTTGATTGTTGTGAACTGCCATTATTTTTCAATCTTGGGACTGACTGTGTGGGAATTCTTTGAGCCTTTGGCATGCACGGAAAACAAAAATTTCCTCCTCCTCCCCAATGTATATTACCATGTCCTAAATAACAGCGTGGACTGTTATTCTCCTCCGTTTCCATACACTCAGAGGTTTTTTAACATTGTCTTTGCTCTGCTTTTCAAAATCCATGACCTATAGGAATATTTACATAGCTGAGCCCGAGGTCCATGTCCATTGAATAGGTTGTCTCTTTGATTTTAACAAACCCTTCAGCAATCCACATCTGCACCAATTTATCCACATATATTTCCTCATCTTATGGATACATAGCACAGTATAGAAAACAATTCTGCAAGCTTGGAGTTTTGGGCAGGTCATCGTAACTTCATCTTAATTTCTGCTAGAGTTCTTTGTCAACATGGGGATGAGTATTTGGAAAAGAAGGATCTATGATTTTCATGAGAGACAAAGAAGTATACCACTCATTTGTAGATGTTTTTCCAGACATAGCTGCAACCACTATTGTTATAGCCAAGGGAAAACCTTCACACTCATCCACAATTTCTCTGGCACACTCCTTTACTTCCTCCAGGACATGGCCGCCTTTGAAAGCAACTCTCTCAAATAGTACCCAACCTTCATTTGTCAAGAAGGGTTCCACCTTTACGGATTGTTGTTCCTCCATAGATGCTAGATATCTATTCTGTGTGGAGAATACTACTTTTCTACCTACTTTATCAACCGCAAATTCCACACCCAATTCTTGCATATCCAGTGCACTCCACATGTCATCCAATATCAAAATAAATTTCTTCTTCTTTAGACTTGTAGACAACTTCATCTTTCGGTTATCAATATCAGAAGTTTTGGAAAGGTCAAAATTAATTGCCTTCGCCATACGACCCTGTAAGTCCCAAGACTAATATTCTTGAGGGACTGTGATCCAAATCACAACATCAACGGAATCACTCACCTTTTAAAAGTTCTACACCGATTTGAGCAATGTTGTCTTTCCAACCCCATCCATTCCAAACACACCAATTATGCAAAGTTCTGGAGTTTCCGCATTAATCAGCATCTGCGGCCGCGTCTTGGCAGATTTAATGTCCATTCCTACAATTCCCCACTCTGGTAGGGGTTGAAGTGTCTCCTTTGTTGGAAATTGTGCTGAGGAAGAGCCAATGTGCTTAGCATGAGCAAATATCGCAAAGAGAGTTTGAAGGTCTTGAAGGAGCTAATCAAATCTTGTGTTCCACTCTCGAACTTGTCTGGAAATTCAGGGTTTGTAGAAGATGCAATCCAGACACCGTTACTGCAGCTGGGACCTATCGACAAGGTTTTTCGCCTCTCCAATCTCATCACGTGTTGTCTCCAAACAGTCTCGGATGGACTCCAGAGGCGTTCTCTGCTTTTGAAATCCATTGCAGATTTCTTGTAAAAGCAACTTCGTACGGTTTAACTTAGCTTGCAAAAGGCCACGGTTCCGATCGAGGTGAATAACATCATCAATTTTTCAAAGAAGTGGAGAAAAAATAACCATGTTGATGGAGTCGGCTGTACCTGCGGTTCTAATCGGGTCCATGGCATCGGTTGAAGCAGACTATATTTAAGCCTAAGGTGTTCTTATAAGAGAAGGGTTCTGCGCCAAGCTTCGTCAGCATATGGAAGCATGCACATTTTTTGAGTTCAACACAAGTGAACAAAGCTTTCTCCACCATATCCAAAGTTGGCACTAAGACTGCACAAGGTTTCGCGGCAGCTGACTTGACGTCGACAATGCTAGAGATCAGTTTCCGTCAAATGACAGGTTGCAGGCCCACAAAGCCAACGACTTCATGGATCACACCTAGTTGAAACCGACAAAAATTTCAGGGATGGAATTTTTGGGCAAATTATCTGTCATGGGCGATTTTGTCATTAAATATCTAAAAATTATAGCCATATTCGTAGCGGTATCTGTATCAGAGGCCTGAATCCTCTTTGTAGATAGATGAATTTATGAGGAGAGATGTAAAGGTAGTTTGATATGTCAAGTTAATGTCGAGGCCGACAATGCTGAGGAAAGTGAAAGTTGTGTGGTGTGGTCGACAAGTATGGATTCGAGATGCAAAGGTCATTGTAGACTTAAGATAGTTTGAAGCGATGATGTAAAGGTGGTAGTTCGGGTCCGACCTGGAATTTTACTTTCACATTATCCGCACATGAAAATTTTATAACGGGTAAGCCTTCGAACTACCCTTCATTTTATGGTTTAACATTTTGTTTGCACTTCATTTTATATGATGTGGAATTATTTTGCATGAACTATTTATTGGAAGAAGGCACTTCCTCTAGCTAAAAACCTACAGTTGATTTGTTTGCTAAAACTTGAAATTGAAAATATTCAAAAGTTCATCAATCATATCCAGTAAGTATAAGGAACTTATCATATCCAGCTAGTTAAAGGAACTCATAAAATTTGACAGTAAGTAGTAGAAATCTTTAGCTAATGGTTAGTACATTTAGTCTCCTTGTGTCAAGCTTTCAAAGTAATAGGTACATTTAATCTCCCTGCCACACTATTTCAAAGTAATAAAATCATATGGAAGATATACCTGCATCGTGGTCATATCTATCTTCTAACAATGTCAGTTATTTTTTCTTCATCTTGTGAACTCTTGTCTCATTCAATTGTAACATTACATACTTTTGTTCAATTCTCTATTCCACTCCCTTCATCTGTTTTGTTGGAGTTACTTCACGCACACCTAGTATTTATTTTTCCTAAGGTTTTTCCTTGTTTATTAGTCATAATTAGTCATTATATAGTCTCCTATATTTTAGGGGAGAATATTCCACTTGGAGAATATTCTCTTTCAGTTGACACTTCAGTTTGATTAGTTGAGTTGAGTTTAGATGTTGCATTGGTTTTGTCACCATGCAACATTGGGATCATCACCATGATAATTAGACCTTTCCTTGGTATCATCACCAGACTGGCGCATTACCCTTGATTCCCTGAGTTAACTCTTCACTACTCTTTGTTCAGTCAATTAACTGAAGACTAGTTGACTAGTTAACTCAACTAGGTGGCAGTTCACTCCCGTAACTGCCTGAGAGACTAGACTAGGTGGTAGTTCACTCTCATAACTACTGGTGTGTGTCTAGATCACTCTATACCACCACTATGGTGCATTTTTTCTCCTCTAGTGCACACTCATTGAGTTATATAGAGTATATCATGTGTAAATTATTCATTATTTAAACGGTTAATGATAATTCTTTCATTATTTTCTCTCCTTCTTCTTCTTTCTCCAATTCTCTATGAAAATGTGTGTATTATTGTTTAGATAGATATATTATGTCCAGGTTCAACACATTTACATGGTATTATAGATGATGGACTGCTAAGCAAAATCTACACCAAATTTTTTTGCAGATACAAAAGATTGAAGACAGCGAAAAGATGGATTTCCAAAAATAAGTCATTCTTACACCTTACATTATTTTGCATGGAAGGAGAAAATAAACATACATCTTTGAACCAAGGGGTTGTACAGGTTAACCTTGAATATAGATACAGAACCGACATCAAGCATAGAAAAATCCAAGTACTTAAATCGCATGGATGAGGCACTCGAAACAATTTGTAGTCTTATTTCTCCTGATCTCCTTTTTCATATATATTCATGTAAGACTCCCAATGAATCCTGGACCACCTTGGAAGGGCTCTTTGGAAAACATGATGAGATGAGAGGAGAGATGTTGGAGGTGGAGTTGCTCACATTGGATCCAAAAATCTTCGAGAATATCCAAGATTTCTTTACAAAATTCAAGGATTTACTCTCGCAATTCAAATCTTGTGGGGTTGATAAATTGAAGGAGGAGAAACAAATGGTTCTCACCATTCTCTCCAATCTTGGTCTTGAATTATATGTATTCGTATCTACATTTCATATTGTCAGATTTTCCTCTGGAGCCACCTGGAAGATGGCTTCTCTTGAGGACTTTATCGAATCCCTGACAAAAGAGCAAACCAAGCTCATCAACATGGGCACAATCAAAGGCCCAAGGGTGCATGCACTCACTGTGCATGATGGCATCCACAAATATCAGAAATCTAAATATAAATATAAATGGAAAGATCATGTACATTCGAAGAAGTAAGGGTACACAAAACTCGCCATTGATGCCTCCAGATCCAAAGGGGAAAAGGGAAGAAAATGGGAGAAATGCACATACTGTCACAAAGAATTCCATTTGGAATCCACATTCATGTAAATACAAATAGATCGGATGTCTCAAATACTTCAGCAAAACAACCTTGGAAATCGCATCCCTGAGGGTGCAAAGAAGAAGAAGCCAAAAGATCCAAATTTCAAGAAAGACAATTCTAGCCATGCCTTGATCACCATCAAATCCTCTCCCAATGTTTGGATCGTAGATTCAAGAGCATCACATCACATGGATGCCTTAGAAGCATTCTATTCTTCATTGGATGCATTCAAAGGTCCTCCTATTCTGATGAGGGACAAATCTTCTGTAGAAGCCACCGGAAAAGGAAGGATTGAACTCACCAATGGAAGCTTCGAGAATGTGTTGTATGTTCCCAAAATTTCTGTCAACCTTCTCTTCGTGTATCAGATGACGAATTTAGACACTGAAAAGAAATTCATATTCACACCAAATTCTTTGGACATCTATGACATGCAAACCAACTCTAGGGTTGTTATCGATGAGGTAAATCATCAGTCTAGATTGTATACATTTGTAAGGACCCCAATCGTTACGACTACAACGAAGCAAAGGTGCAATATTTTTTCTATTTTTAGCCAGGAAGGCAATGACAAAAATAATTGAACCACACAACCTGATGAAAAACACACCCCTACAGATCAGGCAACAGACAACAATGAATCAATGCACTAGCACAATGAGCAACTGGGCGAAACATGTGCAAAACCAAAGATAGAAGCGACTACCTGCCCAACACAAACACGATAACGCCTATAGGCTAAGGGACAACATCCCTCATCACGACACAATGGCCTCAACGACTAGTAACTAGAACGTCTATGGCGTGCATCCAAATGCATGAAGGTGTTAAAACCCAAACACCAATAACAACTACAACGAACAACGCCCACAATGGGTAGCACAAAATTCGACCAAGTTATCCTTCACCTCTATCTATTAGGGTGCGCAATGATCCCCTCATCAGGAATCATGTCGTCGCCCGGTGATAGGTGTGACAACAACCGTGGCACAACAAAAAAACTGGACCCTCAACACAAGCTAAAATCGACGCGCTAGGAGATCAAGTTAACTATCTAACCCCTAACGACTAACCCTAGCACCCAAACAACAAGTCAATCAAGATGACTATCACTTTCATACAATGCAATAAATTCCTTGCGCAATAAGATCAATCTATACAATTGAAAGATTATTATTAAAACAAAAGTTCATTGCGACTATATCCCAATTCCTAAGTTAGATAAGTATAACTTGCTTTCTCTTAAAACTAGAACTAGTTTGCTAACTTTTGTAGTTCTATCCTTTAAACCTCAAAAATATACACCGAGAAAAAAAAGGTTTTAGTGCAAGTGAACACCCATTTAACCACAAAGAAAAAATCGATTACAAAGTAAATGTTGTGACTTCTCAATCCAATATCTTGCTGGCATGTAAGCTGCTATCACATAATTTGCATCTTAACACTAAAAGAAGAATGAGGAAAAACACTTTAATCATTGTTTACAATAAGGAGTTGTTGTGACTATATCAATACTATAGACCATCCCTTTGTTGTCTAAAAGGATACGCCATTGCTGTGTAAAAAAAATATAAAGTATCTCATTGCTGACTAAACTAGCTATGTACAATTTACAATTACAATTAAGACTATCAAATCACATCATACAGGTTGTCTATTAACCATTTGAAAATTCTATCTAAAAGGATGATTGTCTAACAATGATAAGGCTTCCCATTGAGTAATTAAATTATAAGGCTGTCCAAAGGTAGTCACAACCATTTAAAGTATGGAGTTGTTGTCAAACATACATTAAAATTGTAATGAATTTGCACTCAGAAAAAGGTAAAATCGGGTGAGTTCACAGCAGGTGAATTTGTAGTCAACAATAAAGGTTAGATTTTTCATTAATGGATAGAATCGCAGAAAAAATGGAAATCCCTAAGTTATAATATGTAAAAAAGGGGAACGTTGTCATACAATGATAACCATCAGAAATAATTTAATAGTAATAAAAAAATGGCAAACAAAGAAGACATTGTCCTACCATCGTTATCAGTCAAGTAAAGGAGTTCAATGTAGTCACAAATTGATTAACAGGTTACGAAAATTGAGGACGCTACCCACAATCATGAAATTCTCTACGCAGGTAAGAATTACCCAAACATGGTCTGGAGGTGTTAAAACCACAGGCTATCACATATCTTATATTGTTGAGTCACAATCTTACTACTTTCATTCAAATAAGTTTATGCCTATGAAGAAGGAGACTGTAACTAAAAAAAAATGGTTTCAAGCCACCTAGGTAAAAGATTATGTATATAAATGCAGACATTAGGTGATAAACACAGAGTAAAAGATATAAATAATGTTGTATGAATCGGGAGTATGAAATCGTTAATTAACAACTGTGAAAACAAACTAGCTGCCTCAGGTAAAAATCGTTGGTAAGATCAGGTGGGACTGGGGAAGCCCAAAACACTGCCAAGCAATTGATTAGGTGTAGAATGAGCTACATTTGGCCAAAATGCTTGGTAAAATTCGTCATCAATTATAATAAAACGCAGAGAAGAAGCGTGCTTGAAAGTGCGATTGAAAGTGTGGAAAGTCATGGTTGAAAGTGCGAATGAAAGTGTGGAAAGTCATGGTTGAAAGTGTGCAAATTGTGGTAAATCATAATGGCAATGACTGACCATAAAAAGGGTAAATCATTGTGTAATAAAAACTGAAATTCAGAAGTAAATCATCTGCCAAACCATCAAGAAAAACGCCTAATAAAAAATTCACTGTGTAAATAAAATTTATGTCCCATTCAATCAAGGGTAGATTCGTTTTGGTTTATGTGCTAAAACATAAGCTAAAATAGTCATCCAAATATAATAAAAGGCAGAGGGAAAATCACAGGCCAGAAGTGTTAAAACGCAAGGTAAAATTCTCCTTCACAATATATTAAATTGCAGAGGAAACGTTTTGTGGTAGAATGTATTGAAACATAGATGATATTTCCATAGAAATATAATAAAACGTAGAGGTGTTATAAATGTCGAGCCCAATGAAACACAAAGATCAAACACCGAGGATATTAAGCAGTTCGCGGGGAGCAAAGATAAACAATACACAAAGGTGATCAATTGCAAGAAGGTGCAAGACAATCATTCAACTAGGTACAATCAACAAGGGTAGACAACTAGGAAAAATGTATCCATCACTCATCATCCATGCAAAAAAAAGTAGGGCATTAGAATCTATAGGTCGCTATGCACCGAAGTGATGACCATCGATTCAATTCCTGGCCAATTGCTTAGGCATGGACTGATGATCTAGGGATGATGACAAAATCTAAAGCACAAACTCTTCAAATAATCAATAAAACAAACAGAACAGTCATGGAAATCAAGGATCAGTGGCCAAGGAGATCAAATCGATGCAGTGAGTGTAAATCTATGATGATTTTAAGTTCTTGATTAAAACGCTAATTAAAACACTCTTCTTTACACAATACAATTACATAAACGAAAGAACAAGATCAATAGTAATCTATCATGCAAAATAAAAGTATGCATATCGTAGCCCAAGGTGACAGCTTTGAGTCATTGTCCCACGTGCTCTGTGCAGCTCCCGCTTTTCGACCAATGTGACTTTCCCAGTACCTCCCAGCCAACGCTAGGGGTACTCTTCTTCCCCCTTAGCCCCTCGAGCCACAAAGGGGCCAAGAACTCTAAACCAAAGAACAACTAGCAACCAACTCGCCTCGAAAGGTCGAGCTACCACTCGTTACCCGAGCTGGGTATCCCAACTCCCACAAGATAAGTCAGTCAAGTCAAAAATTCTGCAGCATAACGTTACGCATAAAATAAGAGATCCCTACTCCTCCTCCTCCATCCTTTATATATATTTTCTAAGTGATTTCTTTCCTAAATTTCCATTTAATTTATTTTTCATTAAGTCAATTCAAAAAAACATCCCCCATACACATGTCACCCATCCCCTTCGTTGCACCAGAAATTAATTTCATTAATTATTTAAAATTACTCCTATTTCCATCACCCACCTAAAAGAATTCCTAGAATCGCTCCTAGGTGTCCCCAAATTCCCTTACACATTTTAATGATTACTCCCTTACTAAATTACTAGTTGAATTCAATTTAGAAAGTTCTTAAAGGCTAGATTCCTTACTAAGTAGGTCATTCTACTTTTTTCTTATGTTTCCCTTTTTCTTTATGTTTCCCCCTTTTTCCCTTAGTTTCCTAATTCTTTTAAATTTGCCTCTTTTCCCTTTTTATCTAAAACTCAAATTAGTAAGTGTAGAATATTACCATTTACCTCTTTTTCTTTTTAATTAATAAATTTTATTTAGCATATGTAGAAACACAATATTTTTTTTTTAAATTTGATCCCCCAAAGTAATTTGATTTTAATAAGTTAAATGAATTTCTTACCCCCTTCTTGTCACACGTTTAATGATTATTATTATTATTATTATTTTATTTTTTTACCACAAGTATCACTTAGACCTAGATTTTATTTTCCTAGACTGGGAGACATTTTAATTAGGGAAATTGTTTTTAAATATTTCTTATCACTTGATTCATTCAAAGGCCATCTAGGTTTATTCACTTATTAGTTAACAACGCGATGTTCCCTTCGGGATGCACTAGGTGCTCCAAAGGTGCCACTCGCCTCATTTTGTTTCCCTTGCACGACATGCCCTTCAGGATGCACTACGTGCTCCAAGGGTGTCACTCACCTCTTTCTGTTTCCCTTCTGCAACGTTCCCTTCAGGATGCACTACGTGCTCCAAGGGTGTCACTCGCCTCTTTCCATTTTTCTTGCGTAACGTGCCATTCAGGACACACTATGTGCTCCAAGGGTTCCACTTGGCTCTTTCCATTTTTCTTTCGCAACGTGCCCTTCAAGACACACTATGTTCTCCAAGGGTGCCACTTGCCTCTTGACTAACTTGGTAGACATCAAAAACCACTAGATTCAATACTCCACCAGGTGATATTGTGGGAGACTAAGGGCCTCTAAGGAATAAGGCCCCTATCTTATTGCGTGCCCCTTAGAATCATCATGAGCGACTGTCACAGTCTACCCTCACAACATTGTGGGTCTTCTCGAGCTAGGTAATCGTTAACTTAAATTTCGAGCCATAGCGGGAGTGATAGTAGGTTGTGGTAGGGTTGTTGTCCACACCTCTACCTCAATATCTTTAGATGTCATGCGTGACCCCTCTACTCCACATGTGAGTCTGGTCGGCAAGCTATCGTCAGCCGACATCATCAACGAATTATGTTAGAAATAAAATAAATCATCATAACATCTAATCAGATGTTCATATGTCATATAAACAATAATCAAACCCCAATAGTCCACTTCCTGAATTGATCAGGAGTCCAAGGGGTTTCATCAATGCCTCTGCATCCTTGAGGTCCAAAGTCTTGCACACTCAGGAGAACCTAGTCAATAGAACCTATCTATGTAGATACACAAAATAACATCTAATCACATCCATAATGCCTCATAATCATAATCAACAACCAATAGTATAATAATATGGATCACTTGCAAGCAAGTGTCCTCAAAGAATAAGTTATCTCAGTGCACACAAGATCAGGATGTTACATACACCCCCTCTTGGTCTAAACTTCGTCCTAAAGTTTAACAGTATATAAGTGCCAAAATAATGTGTATCACAATATCATAAGTTTATCTATCAAACAAAAATGGAAATTGTTGGTGCATATCATATGCGTCCTCTCAGGTCGTCGATTGCAGACTATAGTTGTCCCACTGGACCTTGACCTGATCTATTGTTCAACGTTGTAGTTTTTGAATGCGATGATCCAGGATGCGAATCGGCTCAACCATGAACGCCCCCTCATTCGATACCTACAAGGAACTCATGTAAATAAAATGTGTAGGATCACTAATATAATGTCTCAAAACAAATACATGAAAAACATCATGCATATGTCTCAAGGAATCAGGCAAGGCTAGTCGATAGGCCACATGCCCCTTCCTATCCACAATCTCGAAGGGAACCATGAACCCAGGAGAGATTTTATCTCCCTTTCCAAACTTGATCGGACTCTTATGCAGTTTTACCCGCAAGAAGACTCGATCGACAACTTCATAACTACGATTGACGTGGCGTGCATCAACATAACTCTTTTGCTGATCCTGCACCTCTTTCATCCTTTGTCTTATTATTTTCATTTGATATTCCATTTCTTGGATCTCTTCTGGTCCCACCAGGACCCTATCCTCAAGCTGACCCGAACTCAGAGGCGTCCGACACAGTCGCCCGTAAAGAAACTCGAAAGGATCCATCTTAATGGTGCTTTGGTAACTGTTGTTATATCTGAATTCTACCAGTGGAAAAAATTCTTCCCAATGCTTCTATTGGTCCATCACGTACATGCGCAACATGTCTTCCAAGACTTGGTTTGTTCGTTCTGTCTGCCCGTCTGTCTTAGGGTGATACGCAGTACTAAAGTTAATTTGGGTTCCCAAGGCCTCTTGGAAACTAGTCCAAAATCATCTAGTAAACACTGATCCTCGATCGGATATAATCCTCTGAGGTACACCATGCAGCCTCACCATCTCACTTATGAAAAATCTAGCTATGTCAGGTGCCTGATACGTTGTACTCACAGGAATAAAATGAGCACTCTTCATCAGAGTGTCTACTACCACAAAAATCGAGTCATGTCTCCTTGCCGTCAGTGGCAATCCAACAATGAAATCCATCAAAATAACCTCCCATTTCAATTTTGGAATAGTGTGTGGTTGTAGTAATCCTGTTGGATGTTTATGTTCAGCCTTCACCTGCTGACATTCTAGACATATGGCCACATAGTTGACTACTTCTGCATTCATTCCTTTCCAGAAGAATAAGGGTTTAAGGTCCACCCTCATCTTCGTGACCCCTGGGTGATTCATGTACACTGCTCTATGAGCCTCATTTAGGATCAAACTCCTCAACTCGTCGTTCGGTTGTAAGTAAATTCGATTTTTAAATCTCAATAATCCATCGTCATCAAATGTAAGTCCTTCAAATATTGGTACCATCATTGTGTTTTGTCCGATAAAATCCTTGACCTCTTTGTACCAGTCATCGTCGCGTTGTAAAGTTAGAATATATTCACGTAGATTTTTCTGAAGAGGCAACCCCAAAAAGATGTGAGGTCTTTGAATCAATGCATCTACCACTCGATTCAATGTTCCCTTCATGTAAGTAATCTTGAAATCGCAATCGCTAAGCATTTCCGACCAACGTCGTTGTAACGCACTCAGGTCTCTTTTCGTAAATATGTGTTGTAGTTCACAGTGGTCCATTTTTAGTTCAAATTTTAGTCCAACAAGGTAGTGTCTCCAAACTTTCAAGGAATATACAATGGCTAACAACTCCAAATTGTGTGTCGCATAGTTCTCCTCATGCCTTCTTAGTTTCCTCGAGATGTAGGCGATCACTCGACCATTTTGCATCAAGACTCTACCTAAGCCTTCCTTGGATGCGTCAGTGCATACCAAGAAGTATGTGTCCATGTCAGGGACCTTTAGTATCGGTGTTGTTGTCAACAGCTCCTCGAGCCTTCGAAATGCCTCTGCGCATTTCTCGGTCCAAACAAAGTTCTTGTTCTTTTTTTGCAATTCCGTAATCGGATTTGCTATCTTCGAAAATACCTCGACAAACCGTCGATAGTATCCTTCTAAACCCATGAAGCTACACACTTCTGGTACATTCGTCGACGCAAGACATTCCATAATAGCCTCAACCTTTGTTGGATCCACGATAATACCTTCGTCGGAGATGACATGCCCTAAGTAGTGAATCTTCGATTGATAAAACGAGCATTTGGACAATTTCCCATACAATTTGTGCTCTCGCAAACACTGTAGTACCAAGTGCGAGTGCTCATCATGGTCCTCCATCATCCGAGAGTAAATCAAAATATCGTCAATGAATACTTGGACGAACTTGTCCAAATACTCACGGAACACCCCATTCATCAAACTCATAAATACCCCTAGGGTGTTAGTTAGTCCAAACGGTAAAATAGTAAACTCATGATGTCAAAACCTCATATTAAAGGTATTCTTAGGGACATCATCCTCCTTGATCCGTGACTGGTGATATCCTGATCGCAAATCGATCCTTGAAAACACCATTGCACCCTTCATCTAATCAAATAGATCATGAATCCTTGGAAATGGATACTGATTCTTGATCGTTTCTTTGTTCAATTGATGGTAGTCAATGTAGAGTCTCCACAACCCATCCTTGTTTCGTATGAAAATAAAAAACACACCCCAGGGTAACACATTGGGACGTATGAGTCCCAGGTCCAACAACTCCTTTAGTTTCATTCTCAACTCATGTAACTTCGAGGTTGACATACGATAAGGCATTCTCGCTATTGGTTCAGTCCCTGGTTTTAAGTCTATGATAAATTCTAATTCCCTCTCCAGCGACATCCCAGGTAACTCCTCTGAGAAGACGTCTGCAAACTCTCTCACCACCGGAAGGTGTTCTATACCTTCCGCTACTCCCTTCTCATTTAACTCAAGGATTGCATAAAGATTACATCCCTTGTGCATGCTCTTCCATAACTATAGGGAAGAGATTAACCTCAGGGAAACTCCTTGGTTCCGACCTACAATCACGCATCTCTGTCCATCGTCATCAACCAATCTTAACCATTTCATCTTACAATTGAGTATTGCCTCATGCGATTCCAACCTATCCATATCGATCATGACATCATAATATCCTAAGATCGTGATGTACAGGTTGGCCTTGGTGACAAACTCACCCAAGTTAAGGGTACAATCCATAACCTTTCCTCCAACCTTTTTTTGGCTCTCAAAGCCATCTCTATAAAGCTAAACTCATTCTGTTCGACTGCCTTTACCTTAATTCTTTTTAGCACTGCACCAGAAATGCAACTATCGATAGCACCGAGATCTGTCGAAATACTAAGGGTATGGTTAGAAACGATACATGATGTCTCAAGCACAGTCGACTGGTGCTCTGCCTGGCAGTTATTCACCACTGCATGAATCCGATGGGCCTTGCCAAAATCTCCCACAGTGGTGGATCTGGATGATCCAGATGCTCTAGACCTCTCCACTGGGCAATTGCGCTGGTAGTATGGCTCCCCACAAGTCCAACACCCCTTCTTCAGTCCAATACTCCCAGTACTCGAAGTAGAAGTTGACGGCCCACCAACCTAGAATCCTGGTCTATTCTTCTGAATAGGCCTAAACTATTGTTGTTGCGGTCGACGTTGCCGATGATGTTGTGGTCCATGGTAAGGAGTCTATTATTGAGGCACTGGTCACCGAGGTGTAGTGAAAGTGGATCCTCTCTAGAAGCCACGATGTATTGCCGTCTTTGTAGCTAGTGTCTGATGCTGCTACGCACCAGGTAACACCTCCCCTACTGGTCTCACTGGAGTCCTTCTTTGATCCCCGCTAATAAGATCCTCCTCTACAATGAGGGCCTTCTAAACGACATCATGCAAGGTTCACGGCATCAGATTCCTAACCTTTGCACAAATGCTAACATTAAGGCCAAACAAGAACCTATTGAACTTAAGTTTCTCGGTATTAAGGTGCGGAGCATACCGAAGCAACTCCATAAAATGGGCCTCGTACTTAGGCATCGTACGACCACCCTGTCGTAAGGCATTGAACTCATTGCGCTGATGCTCAATGAATTCCTCTGATAGGTACCTCTCTCAGAACCATTCCTTAAACAGTTCCCATGACACATCTTCGACGACCATGTTCAATTGTGGCAGGAGTGTCTTCCACTATAGAAGAGTGCTCCCCTTAAGTTGAAATACCTCCATGCATACCTTCATGTTGGAGGTATAGTCACGAAGTGCAAATTACATCGCCATATTCTCCAACCATGCGTCGATGAATGCGTCGTCTAGAGCAACAAATAACTCGAGAAATTTTACCTTCTCGAGTTCGCGGTGAATGCTACCAGTACTGACCGGAGCACGCATTGGAACCTTAGGGGGTGCCGGTGCCCTGGCCTCATATCTATCCAAATGACTGATCAGTGCCTCATACATCCACTGAAAAGACCTCATTATCCCAACCACATCACCCACCACTATCTGCTCCTGCCCGACAACCTACTTGTCTCCTTGGGGGTTAGACCCCTCAGCTGTGGATGCCACTGGAGGCGTCATGCCTCCTCCCCTAACACCTCATCATCTGCCTCTGCGGCATCCTCTAACCATGATTACCTGCACGAATACACGTAAACTTAATTAGCAACATTATAATCAATTATCATATCAACGAAAGCCAAAGTGTTCCCAAGTCATGGGTTGAGCCTGCTCTGATACCATATGTAACAACCCCAATCGTTACGACTGCAATGAAGAAAAGGTGATTTTTTTTTTTTTTTTAGGCAGGAAGGAAATGACGACAACAGTTGAACCACACAACCTGACGATGATCACATGCCCGTAGATCAGGCAATAGACAACAACGACTCAATGCACTAACACAATGAGAAGTTGGGAGAAACATGCGTAAAACCAAAGATAGAAATGACTACCCACCCAACACAAACATGATAATGCCTATAGGATAAGGGACACCATCCCCCATCCCGACACAATGACCTCAAAGGCCATTAACTAGAACCTCTATGGTGTGCATCCAAATGCATGAAAGATTTACAACCCAAACACCAATAACAACTACAACAAACAATTCCCACAATGGGTAGCATATCCTTCACCTCTATCCATTAGGGCATGCAATGATGCCCTCATTAGGAATCATTCTATCGCTCGGTGATAGGAGCAACAACAACTGTGGCACAACAACAAAACTGGACCCTCAACACAAGCTAAAATCGACGCGCTAGGAGATCAAGTTAACTATCTAACCCCTGACGACTAACCCTAGCACTCAAACAAAAATTCAATCAAGATGACTATCACTTTCATACAATGCAATAAATTCCTTGCGCAATAAGACCAATCTATACAATTGAAAGATTATTATTAAAAAAAAAGTTTGTTTTGAGTATATCCCAATTTCCAAATTAGATAAGTATAACTCGCTTTCTCTTAAAACTGGAAAAAGTTTTCTAACTTCTATAGTTTCTATCCTTTAAACCCCAAACTATACACTGAGAAAAAAAGGTTTTTGTGCAACTGAATACCCATTTAACCACAAAGAAAAAATCGATTACAAAGTAAATGCTACGACTTATCAATCCAATATCTCGCTGGCATGTAATCCGCTATCACATAATTTGCATCTTAACACTAAAAGAAGGATGAGGAAAAACACTTTAATCATTCTTTACAATAAGGAGTTGTTGTGACTATATCAATACTATCGACCATCCCTTTGCTGTCTAAAAGGATATGCCATTGCTGTGTAAAAAAACTATAAAGTATCTCATTGTTGACTAAACTAGCTGTTTACAATTTACAATTACTACTAAGACTATCAAATCACATCATACAGGTTGTCTATTAACCATTTGAAAATGCTATCTAAAAGGATGACTATCTAGCAATGATAAGGCTGCCCATTGAGTAACTAAATGATAAGGCTGTCCAAAGGTAGTCACAACCATTCAAAGTATGGATTCGTTGTCAAACATACATTAAAATCGTAATGAATTTGCACTCAGAAAAAGGTAAAATCGGGTGAGTTTGCAGAAGGTGAATTCACAGTCAACAATAAAGGTTAGAGCTGTCATTAATGAATGGAATCGTAGAACAAATGAAAATACCTTAGCTATAATATTTAAAAAGGGGGAACGCTATCATACAATGTTAACCGCCATAAATAATTTAATCGTAATAAAAAAATGGTAAACAAAGAATACATTGTCCCACCATCGTTATCAGTCAAGTAAGGGAATTCGACGCAATCACAAATTAATTAACATGTTAAGAAAATCGAGGACGCTACCCATAGTCACAAAATTCTTTGCACAGGTAAGAATTGCCCAAACGTGGTCTGGAGGTGTTAAAACCATAGTCTATCACATATCTTATATTGTTGTGTCACAATCTTACTACTATCATTCAAATAAGTTTATGCCTACGAAGAAGGATATTGTAACTAAACGAAAATGGTTGCAAGCCACCCAGGTAAAATATTATGTATATAAATGCAGACATTAGGTGATCAACGCAGAGTAAAAGAGATAAGTAATGTTGTATGAATCGAGAGTATGAAATCACTAACTAACAACTATCAAAACAAACTAGCTACCTCAGGTAAAAATCACTGGCAAGATCAGGTGGGACTGGGGAAGCCCAAAACGCTGCCAGAAAATTGATTGGGTGTAGAATGAGCTGTGTTTGGCCAAAACACCTGGTGAAATTTGCCATCAATTATAATAAAACATAGAGAAGAAGCATGGTTTAAAGTGTTTTTGAAACTGTGGAAAGTCATGGTTGAAAGTGTGCAAATCATGGTCAGAAATAATGGCAATGGCTGACCATAAAAAGGGTAAATCATTGTGTAATAAAAACTAAAATTCACCAGTAAATCAACTGCCAATCCATCAAGAAAAACGCCTAATAAAAAATTCACTGTGTAAATAAAATTTCCATCGCATTCAATCAAGGGTAGATTCATTGTGGTTTATGTGCTAAAATGCAAGATAAAATCGTCATCCAAATATAATAAAAGGTAGAGGAAAAATCCCAGGCTATAAGTGTTAAAATGCAAGGTAAAATTCTTCTGCAAAATATATTAAATTGCAGAGGAAAAGTTTTGCGGTAGAATGTATTGAAACACAGAGGATATTTCCATAGAAATATAACAAAATGTAGAGGTGTTATAAATTTCGATCCCAATGCAATGAAGAGATCAAACGTCGAGGATATTAAGTGGTTCGCGGGGAGGAAAGATAAACAATACACAGAGGTGATCAATCGTAAGAAGGCACAAGAAAATCATTCGACCAGGAACAATCAACAGGGTTAGACAACTGGGAAAACATTATCCATCACTCATCATTCATGTATAGAAAAGCAGGGCATTAGAATCTATAGGTCGCTATGCATCGAAGTGACAACCGTCAATTCGGCTCCTAGTCGACTGCTCAGGCATGGACTAATGATATAGGGATGAGGACGAAAGATAAAGCACAAACTCTTCAAATAATCAATAAAACAAACAGAAAGTCATGGGAATCAAGGATTGGTGGCCAAGGAGATCAAATCGATGCAACGAGTGTAAAGCTATGATGATTTTAAGTTCTTGATTAAAATGCTAAGTAAAACACTTTTCTTTACAGAATAAAAGTACATAAATGAAAGCGCAAGATCAATAGTAATTTACCATGCAAAATAAAAGCATGTGTACCATATCCCAAGGTGACAGCTCCGAATTGTTGTCCTGCACGTTCTGTGCATCTCCCACTTACCGACTGATGTGATTTCACCGGTACTTCCCATCCAACGCTAGGGTTACTCTTCTTCCCCCTTAGGCTCCCAATCCACAAAGAGGCCATGCACTCTAAACCAAAGAACAACTAACAACCAACTCATCTTGAAAGGTCGAGCTACCACTCATTACCTGAGTTGAGTATCCCAACTCCCACAAGATAATTTAGTCAAGTCAAAAATTATGCAGCGTAACGTTATGCATAAAATAAGATATCCCTACTCCTCCTCTTCCATCCCTTATATAGAGTTTCTAAGTGATTTCTTTCCCAAATTCCCATTTAATTTATTTTTCATTAAGTTAATTTAGAAAAACCTCCCCCGTACACATCTCACCCATCCCCTTCGTTGCACCAGAAATTAATTTCATTAATTATTTAATTACTCCTATTTCCCTCTCCCACCTAAAAGCATTCCTAGAATCGCTCCTAGGTGTCCCCAAATTCCCTTACACATTTTAATGACTTACTCTCTTACTAAATTACTAGTTGAGTTCAATTTAGAAAGTTCTTAAAGGCTAGATTCCTTACTAAGTTAGTCATTCTTCTTTTTTCTTATGTTTCCCTTTTTCTTTATGTTTCCCCCTTTTTCCCTTAGTTTCCTAATTCTTTTAAATTTCTCTCTTTTCCCTTTTTATCTATAACTCAAATTAGCAAGTGTAGAATATTACCTTTTACCCCTTTTTCTTTTTAATTAATAAATTTTATTTAGCATATGTAGAAAAACAATATATTTTTTTAAATTTGATCCCCCAAAGTAATTTGATTTTAATAAGTTAAATGAATTTCTTACCCCCTTCTCATCACACGTTTAATTATTATTATTATTATTATTATTATTATTATTATTATATATGTTTTACCACAAGTATCATTGAGACGTAGATTTTATTTTCCTAGGCCGGGCGACATTTTTATTAGGGAAATTGTTTTTAAATCTTTCTTATCACTTGATTCGTTCAAAGGCCATCTAGGTTTATTCACTTATTAGTTAACAATGCGACGTGCCCTTCAGGACGCACTAGTTGCTCCAAGGGTGCCACTTGACCCATTTTGTTTCCCTTGTGCGACATGCCCTTCAGGACGCACTACATGCTCCAAGGGTGCCACTCGCCTCTTTCTGTTTCCCTTGCGCGACGTGCCCTTCAGGACACACTACATGATCCAAGGGTGCCACTCACCTCTTTCCATTTTTCTTGCGTGACGTGCCCTTTAGGACACACTATGTGCTCCAAGGGTGCCACTTGCCTCTTGAATGACTTGGTAGACATCAAAAACCCCTAGAGTCAACACTCCGCTAGGTGATCTTGTGGGAGACTAAGGGCCTATAAGGAATAAGGCCCATGCCTTATTGTGCACCCCTTAGAATCATCATGAGCAACTGTCACAGTCTGCCCTCATGGCATCATGGGTCTTCTCAAACTAGGTAATCGTTAACCTACAGTTCGAGCCATGAAGGGAGTGCTAGTATCTTGTGGCAGGGATACTGTCCACACCTCTCCCTCAACGTCTCTGGTTGCCATGCGTGACCCCTCTACTCCACATGTGAGTTTGGTCGACAAGCTATCATCAGCCTACATCATCAACGAATCATGTCAGAAATAAAATCAATCATCATAACATCTAATCAGATGTGCATATGTCATATCAACAATAATCAAACCCCAATAGTCCACTCCCTGATTCAATCTAGAGTCCAAGGGGTTTCATCGATGCCTCTGCATCCTTGAGTTCCAAAGTCCTGTACACTCAGTAGAACCCAATCAATAGCACCTGTCTATGTAGATACACAAACTAACATCAATCACATACATAATGCCTCATAATCATAATCAAAGACCAATAGTATAATAATCCGGATCACTTGCAAGCAAGTGTCCTCAAAGAATAAGTTCTCTTAGTGTGCACAAGAGTGGGATGTTACAACATTTTCTGAATTAATTGAACATGATTATGATTTAATTCTTACTCATGCTGATGAAAGTAGTAGGATATGGCACGAAAGCTTTTGACATTTGAATTTTAGATACATTCAATATATTAGCAAGCATAGATTGGTTGATGGTCTACCAAACATCCATTTCTCCAAGGGAGTGTGTGAGGGATGTGTTCCCGGAAAACAGCCTCAAGAGAAATTTGACAAAGGAAAGTCTCAACGATCTTTCGCACCTTTAGATCTGATCCACAGTGACCTTATGGGTCCTTTTCCACATCCATTCATCAACAGAGCGAGGTTTGTTCTCATTTTTGTTAATGATTTCTCATATTTTACATGGATCTACTTTCTCAGATAAAAATATGAGGTCTTTCAATGCCTCAAAGATTTCAAAGCCTTGGTTGAGACACAGTCCGGAAAGAAGATCAAAGTCCTTCGAAATGATAATGGGGGAGAGTATGTGAATCATGAGATCCACAATCTTTTCCATGAGGTAAGGATTCAGTTGCAGCACACAGTTCCCTATACTCCACAGCAAAATGGAGTTGCTGAGTGGAAACAACAATCTCTAAAGGAGATGGCATCTTGCATGCTGCAAGCAAAGTCTCTACCACAGAGTCTATAGGCTGAAGCACTTAACTATGCTACATACATCCAAAACAGATATTCCCATAGATCTGTCAAGGATAAGACCCCCTATGAGGCTTGGAGCAACCTCAAACCAGAAGTGACCCACTTTCGCATTTTTGGTTCACGTGCATGGGCCCAGATTCCCTCTGAAAAGAGGAAGGCACTTGATCCACATAGAATTGAGTGCATTTTTTTTGGATACCCCAATGGTGTGAAGGGACATTGTCTTATTGATCTTTCCTCAGACCGAGTCATCATTGAGCATAGTGTCCAATTCAAGGAAAGTGTATCGCATGTACCTTAACAGCTGCATGCATACACCTTCACTCTTCCACCTGTTTGATATGATGAGCATGCACATGCCAACTCTTATTCATATGAAATTTTTGATTCAGAGGACTCAGATGATTCATATTTAGAGTCAGTATAGTCATTTGCAAAGCCAGATCATCTAGATGTAGTTGCAGAGCTAGAGGAGAGGCCCAAGTGGGTACAAACTACTCTTCAGGTTGCAGGGAATCTCGTTGTTGATCTAGTTGATGCTAGGAGGACTCAATTTGATTTCGAGGAGCCTTATGTTGCACTCACTGCCACTGACAAATTTTCCTCCAGGCATCTTTTCTTGGTTTAGTCTTCAGATCCACAATATTATGGTGAGGCTGCTAGAAATCCCTTTTGGGAATCCTCCATGCAGGAGGAGTACAACTCCCTCCTCGAGAACCAGTCTTGGGATATGGTTCCCCTTCCTTCTGGGAGGAAACTTGTCAGATGTAGATGGGTCTACAAGACCAAGAGAACATCAGATGGACAGATTAGTAGATACAAAGTCAAGCTTGTCACCAAAGGCTTTTAGTAGGTTCATGGCATTGACTATGATGAGACCTTCACTCCAGTAGTCAATATGGATTCCATACAATTGGTACTTTCCATTGTGGAAGCCAAGGGGTGGGAATTCCATTAGATGGACATGAAGAATGCATTTCTTCATGGTGATATCTCTAAGGAGATCTACATGGAATAACCCCTTGGATTTATGCATGACTCATCATTGGTCTATCGACTTAATAAGTCCCTTTATGGACTCAAGTAGGCTCTGAGGGCTTGGTATGCCAATATGGACTCCTACCTAATATCACATAGCTTTGTATGTTGTAAATCACAACCGAATGTCTACATGATTAGGACGGTTGATTCACTTCTACTTTTAGTTCTGTATGTTGATGATTTTCTTATCACCGGTTGCTCGACTTCAACAATTGTTACAGTCAAGAGGATTCTACATGAGAGGTTTTTTATGAAGGACATGGGTCCACTACACTTCTTCCTTGGACTTGAGATCATTCAGGATGCATCAAGCATCAAACTTTCTCAGGCCAAGTATGCACAAGATCTCCTTGAGAGATTTCACATGACAGACTGCAAGTCTTCTCCGAATCCTTTCCTATCAAGATTCAAACTTGAGGATGGTGTGGAGACTCCATTGGTTGAAAACACACTATACAGACAACTAGTGGGGAGCTTGTTGTATCTCACACACTCTAGAACAGACCTCTCATATGTAGTTGGCACAGTTTCTAGGTTCATGCAAGAGCTGCATGAGCTACATTAGAAATCTGCAAAGTGTATTCTTCGATACGTATAGGGAACCATCACCTTTGGAATTCATTATCCAACAAAATCTACATTATATCTCATTGGGTTTACTGATTCCAAAAGGGTTGGTGATAACACTGATCGTAAGTCCACATCTGGTTACTCACTCAGTTTTGGTTCTGGGCCTATCTATTGGTCAAGCAAGAAGCATGCTTCCATTTCTCTATCTTTAGCCGAGGTAGAGTAAAAAGGGGTAGTTAACATAACCCTTTAGTCTATGTGGCTACAACATTTTCTCACTGAGATGGGAATTCGGTTTCATCGGTCGATCGTCATCTGGTGTGACAACCAGAGCACTCTAAAGTTCTATAGAGATCAAGTTCAGAGGCAGTGGACGAAGCACATTGAGATCTACATGCACTACATCCAGGACTTATTACACGAGGGGATCATCGACTTACATTTATGTCCTTCAACAGAATAGACGATAGACATCTTCACCACGACCTTCACTGAGAAGAAGTTCCATTCTCTGCGAATTCGTATTGGAGTGAAAGACACAGTTGCCTAGCAACTGTAGTTCTTCTTTTTTACATACATTGTACCTTGAGGGGGGGTTTTCCCATGATTTTTCCCCTCTTTCCTCACTTTATTTCAGTGTATCTTTTGTATTTGGGTACCTAACATGGCCTCAATGCCGGGACCCATTCTTTATTTTCACCATAGTGATGTTTAGGGAGGGTGTTGGAGTTACTTCACACACACCTAGGATTTATTTTTCCTAGGGTTTTTCCTCTTTTATTAGTCATAATTAGTCATTATCCAGTCTCCTATATTTTAGGGGAGAATATTCCACCTAGAGAATATTCTCTTTCAGTTGACACTTTAGTTTGACTAGTTGAGTTGAGTTTAGATGCTGCATTGGTTTTGTCACCATGCAACATTGGTATAATCACCATGCTAATTCAACCTTGCCTTGGTATCATCACCATAATGGCACAATACCCTTGATTCCCTGAGTTAACTCCTCACTACTCTCTTTTCAGTCAGTTAACTGAACACTAGTTGACTAGTTAACTCAACTAGGTGGCAGTTCACTCCTATAACTTCCTGAGAGACTAGACTAGGTGGAAGTTCACTTTCGTTACCGTTGGTGTGTGTCTAGATCACTCTAGATCACCACTACGACGCATTGGTTCTCCTCCAGTGCGCCCTCATTGAGTTAGACAAAGTATATCATGTGTAAATTATTCATTATTCAAATGGTTAATGAGAATTATTTCATTCTTTTCTCTCCTTCTTCTTCTTTCTCCAATTCTCATTGCAAAAGTGTGTATTATTTTTTAGCTAGATCTATTCTGTGCAGGTTCAACACATTTACATGTTTCATATTCGAAAATATTGCAAACTTCCATCCAATTCTTTCGATAGTCCACTACCTTCATCTGTTCATATTAATATATATTTTCTAAATTTTTTTGGCAGTTTATATAAGTAAATAAATGTCAAAATTATGGTTGTTATTTTCTAAGTCCTGAGTTACAACCAAGTGTCAAATAGGCTCTGAAATTGAAAATATGTCAAATCTGGTTTCCTTTACCCTAAGTAAATGAAAGGAGGTGGGTTTTGTTTAATAAATCTATATCTTTAACTATATAGAGGTCTCCCTATCTGAATTGATGGTTTAATCAATCTTTTAATTAACAATTCCAATCTTATGGCCAAAAATTGAAGATATTGGCATATTCTTCCAAATTTAATGTTGACAACTTCCTAGCATTTATAAATGCATTTGTTAAAGCTGTTTACTTTTTCACATTTACTTTTAGGATTAAGAAATTACTAAACCAGGTTTTCAATTGTCACTAAATATATTTATACAAATACAACTAAAATTACTTAACTTTTAACATTTACATCTTAATTAACTTTTTACATTTGGAAATTAATTGACACAATAGTTGGTAGACAAAAATCATTCTACCTTTTTAATATTACCTTCCCTATTCTTTTTAATGTGGTAGCCTAAATGTTCTAAGAAATCCTATGAGAAATTGTTAGATTGGTAGATTTGAGTGATTATTTTTGTATAATCCGAGTGTCCTAGGGGTTTTTCAACATGCTAAATCCATTTCTTCACTCAAAAATGGATTTTGAACAACAAAAAATAATGATTCGTGTAAATTTATATCACCGGATTCAAGCGAAAAAAGCCATTTAGTAGAACAACTAGACAACACACTTCTTAATATTACCTTCTCTATTTTCTTATAATATTACCTTCTCTATTTTCTTACACATGGTGGTTACATTTCACAAATAAAACTTTTCCTATTAGGTGGGAATTTTCTTGGACGTGAATTGGTAATGGAGGATGTTAGGCATCCTAAAACTTGCTACCCTATGGTGTTAACGCTAGTGATCTAAACTCTCTAATCTAATCCAAACAATGGTGGATCAATATGCATTTAGGTATGATTTTGTTTAATATCAAATTCAACAACTGTTAATAATTACCATTAAACAACTATTAATAATTATCACATCACTCTTAATGGTTATTAGGGTTATTCCTATTTGTCGAACAACTGAGAGGGGGGGTGAATCAGTTGTTACCATGCTTAAACAATTAGGCTTATTTTAAACTCTTTACAGAGCACTCAATGACAATCAAAATAATGCAGGGAAGTAAGCATTAAATCATTAAACATCAATCAAACACATTAAATACACAAAGACAGATATTTCCTGAGGAAACCCATAAAGGGTAAAAACCTCTTCTTCTTTATATGATAAGTAATCTTTATATTCTTTACATTATCATTCTTGAAAGCTCCAACTCCTCTTGAGGCTACAACCTCTATTTTGCAAGCTACAACTTCCTGAGAGAACCAAATCTATGAGTGTTCTTGCACCAACTGTACGGAAGCACCAGCTTCTAGTCACACAGGCTCCAACCTGTATAACAGAGAATACTTCTCCCTTGCACCACCCTACCTCCTTGAATTTTCTGGCTGCAACCAGATGGAAGCTACAACTCCTAGTGTTCAAGCACCCACTTGAAACTCAGAGGAAAACAGTCCTCCCTAGCACCTCCCTTCCTCCCAAAGATATAAATCCTTGCTTTTAGTGTTCTATTATAGTGAGACAATGTTTATTCAAAGACTTACCATTCACTTCACTGTTATGCTACATTGAATTTCTCTGCCTCAATCAATGTCTCTCTACTTGCATCTTCTTGAAATTTCTGATCTTCTTCTCTAACACTACATGTGCACCTCAGCCTACTTTTTCTGTCTTAGATATACATTCTTGCTCCCTGCTTTTGTTGCATTTTTTATTATGTAGAATTCATACTTCTACTTGCATGAATCACTCACAATAAACAACAACCCTCTCTACTCTATTCTGCATTTTTATATTTTTTGTGCACCCTCTGCATGATACATGTGCTATCCCCCTGCATACTCTTTTCTGCATTCCTGATCACTAGAACTTCTCATAAGGTCCTTTGGCTTCACTTGCTGTAACATTCTTTGACCCCTTTTCCATCTGTCAGTCGACTCTATGATGAGTCTACACTTCACTGGCAGTTGCCTCGAAACTCTTCATCTTCTCTGGCAATTACACTCACTTCCTTTTGGCAGTTACTGATAATATCTCAACACATATATGCATTTGGTTCCTTCTGTCTTTTTGAGGAAAAAAACTTCACACTGGGCATCTAGCCTTTCTGGCTAATCCCTTTCTTTTCACATGTGGCCTCAGGCGGTGACCACAACCTATTCAGAATTTGTTTCGCGATTTCGTGTTTCAGGGTTTCTCCTATGAGTCTCCTTGACTCCTCATATTGCGAAACCTGAATTGGAGATTGGTTGCTCTAGATCCTCCCTCCAACTCTCGACGATGTGAAAATGAGTTATGACCACTCACCAATCAAACAAGAACTTCTCTCTCCAAATCAACGGTCCACAACATTCTATGATCCAATGGCTGTGATCATGTCATGAACTTGCATATCGCGAGTTCCCTCAAAACTACATTTGACTTTCCTGATTTGCAAGCCAAAGAAATCCCAATCGCTCGCCACGTGTCCTCTGGCTCCAACGACTAGGATCATTTCACGACCTTCCATATCATGAGTTCTAGAACCTCCTTCCTTTGGAATTCCTGATCTACGAAACGTTGAAATGGATCCATATCAGATCAACAGTCGAGATTTCTAATCCAACAACTATCCTCCACCCTGGGAGTTTAGCCTTCTGAACTTTGGGGGAGTGATGAAGCTAAAATTCCTGAAGAAAAACTCTCAGAGTGACGTCATTCTTGCGTCACTCAATGATGTGTCATGAGCTGAGTGGCTGCCACATGTCACTCAGATTTGTGATTTCCAGTGGCCTAAGATTCTGATTCAACTCGACACTTGACCTTGTATTATTGTGTCACGTGTCCTTACTAATGTAGGCTGCCACCTGTCCTTGCTGACATGGTCTGTCATGATCTACCTCCTATATCTGACGACCCATTTTAATCCTCAATCCAACGCCTCAGATATTTTCACAATTTCGCGTATCGTGAGTTGGAAGGTTAGGTCCCTCCTTCCTTTGACCTTTCAGTTAGCGAAATGTTGATCTGTAGCCATGTGTATTGCCCGAAGAGGGACAATCCTCCTGATTTCGGTATTTTGTAAGCCCACTTCACCTTACACTTTAAATATCATGTAGGTTCTCCTGGATCCAACGACGATCGGTCCCCACGCTCGGATCTAACACCCGATATCTGTCCTCCATATGTCTGCTCCTCTTGTATGGACTTACGATGTCTTCTGAGCATGTTTGCCATCAAATGACAAACGCACTCTTCCTGTGTTGTCTTCCTGTGATGTTCTTTCCTGTAACCATACCATGTTGTTCTTGCCATCAATGACAAGCATGCTCTGCCTATAAACATGTCAACAATCTCCCCCTTGGCATTGATGGCGACCTTGAATGGTTGTGCTAATCTTTTTGGACCTCCATCTATAACATCTGGTCTGGACCACTCATTTTCTCCCCCTTTGACATCAATGCCAAAGAAAAGATGCTCCCCCGGAGGTGTTGCTGTATTTTTTGGAGGGATAATATATTCAACCAATACATACTCACCCTGATAGGATGGAATCTCTTAGGTTGATAATGGGATCACGCCCAACTTCTGGCACATATACTCAAACTGATCTTTTGCAAGCGGTTTAGTGAAGATATCAACAATCTATTCTTTGGATGGAATATAATGCACAGAGACCACAGAGTTGGTTACCTGTTCCTTCAAGAAGTGATACTTGATGGGTATATGCTTGGTCTTAGAGTGAAACACAGGGTTCTTTGACAGAATAAGTGCACTGGTATTATCATAGTGAATTGTGATCGGTGTAGTACATTTTACTTCTAGGTTTGCAAGTGTCTGAATCATCCACAATACTTGAGTGTAGGATGTAGCAGCTGCAATGTATTTAGCTTCTGTAGTTGATAAGGAAATGGAACCTTGCTTCTTGCTCAACCATGATACAAGGGAATCTTCTTAGAAGAAGGCACCTCCACTTGTTATTTTCCTTTCATCCACGCAGTTAGCCCAATCAACATTTGAATATATTGATAGTTGAAAAAATTGAGTCCTAGGATACCATAGGCCATAGTCCATGGTTCCTTTCAAGTATCTAATATTTGTTTGACAGCTAACAAACGACTTTGTTTAGGTGTGGCCTGATACCTCCCTACTATTCCAACAACATGCATTATGTCTGGACAGGATGTTGTGATATACAATAAGTTGCCTACCATAGACCTATATGAACTTTGATCAACATCAAGTGAATCATCATCCTTTATTAAATTACATCCAGTGACCATAGGTGTGCTCATAGGTTTAGAATATTCCATCTAAAACCTTTTCAACATTTCCCTTAGATATTTTTCTTGAGAAATAAATATTCCTTTAGACTTCTGAGTAATTTGTAGGCCAAGAAAAAATGATAGTTTCCCTATCATAGACATTTCAAACTCAGACTACATGGCAGAAGCAAACCAATGAAGCATTATTACTACTGAAGATGATGTCATCGACATAGACCACCACAATGAGAAGATCATTACCTTTTGTTTTGATATATAGATTGTTGTTAACTGTTCTTCTCTTGAATCCTTTGTCTTGTAGATACATATCCAGTCTGTGATACCGGGCACGAGGGGCTTGTTTCAACCCATATAAAGCTTTCTTCAGCTTGCAGACAAGGTCAGGGTTATCTGACAATTGGAAACCCTCTAGTTATTCCATATAGACTTCTTTTTTTAAATCTCCATTTAGAAAAGATGACCTGACATCCATTTGATAGACTTTAAACTGTTTATGGAAAGCACAGGCAAGAAACATTCTAATAGCTTCTAGTCTTTCTACGAGCGCAAATGTTTCATCAAAATCCAGTCCTTCTATTTGAGCATACCCTTTACAGACCAATCTGGTTTTATTCCTGACAATTTTTCCTTGCTCATTCATCTTATTTTTGTAGACCCATTTTGATCCTATTATATTTTTGTTTGTTGGCCTAGGAACTAGGTCCCAAGTGTCATTCTTTTCAATCTGGTCCAATTCCTCATTCATAGAGTTTAACCAATTTACATCTTTATTGGCCTCATTGACGTTCTTGGGTTCCACCATGGATATGAAGGCTATATGTGATTGCTCAGTGTTTTTGATTATCTTTCTCCTGGTTTGTACACCTTTGTCTTTTTCACCAATTATCTGACTTGCATGATGATTCTTTTGAGTAATTCTGGAGGAGGAATTTGATGTTGTCTGTTGATTTGAGTCTGTTTGAATATTTGCATCTTCATCTGACTCAAAGTCTTCTTGTTCTGATTCTTGGACATGTTCAGCTTCAACTTCATCTATATCCTTTGTTGTTGATTCAATATTGTTAACCTCTCTTACTGGGATTACTTCATCAACTTTTATGTCAATACAGTCAACCAATTTATGCAACCTCTTATTATAGAATCTGTATGCTTTATTGTTTGTAGAATACCCTAAGAAGATGCCTTCATCAGCTCTGTCATCATACTTGCCAAGATTCTCATCATTATTCTATATGTAACACTTACTCCCAAAGACTTTGAAGTGTTTGATTGAATCATGTCTCCCATACCACAGTTCATAAGGTGTCTTGTCACTGTGTGGTCTGAGGTGGGATTTGTTAAGAACATGGACTACTATGTGTATTTCTTGTACCCAGTATGTTTGACCAATGTTCTTCTCATTCATCATTGACCTGGACATTTGCTACATTGTTCTATTTTGCCTCTCAACTACTCCATTTTGTTGTGGAGTTCTTGGGATTCGGTATTCTCTCTTGATCCCATGTTTATCACAGAATTCCTTGAAATAAATTGACATAAATTATCCTCCTCTATCTGACCTTACTTCCTTTAACCTATTTCCTGTTTGATTCTGAGTTAAGGATTTAAATATTTTAAATTTCTCAAATGCTTCAACTTTTTCATTGAAAAAGGCAACCCAAGTAAGTCTGGAGTAATCATCAATGATCAATATGAAGTAGTTTTCTTTCCCTGTTCCTTCCTATCTTGATGGTCCACATAAATCCATATGAACTAGTTGGAGTGGTTTCTCTATTGAAATAGAGCTCTTGGATTTAAACTGTTTCCTTGTTAGCTTTCCTACTTGGCAAGGTTTACACATAGAATCTTGTGTCTTTGATATTCTCGGAAGATCTTTTACTACCTCAAGATTTTTTATCTTGATTAAGTGGTCAAATTTTAGATGTCCAAGTTTCCTATGCCATAACCATCTCTCATCATGTTTGCGTAGATGACACTCTTCTCTATCTTCTTTCAGCACATATACATTATTTTCTGTCCTTATTCCTTTAGCCTCCACTTGTCCTAAGTTTATAGACTTTATCTTGTAGTCCTTGGAAGTGAACACCACTTCACATCCTCTGTCACACATTTGACTTACACTAAGCAGATTATGTTTCAGCCCATCTACCAGCAGAACATCTTGGGCTTTTCCTTTTCCATTACTCAGACTCACCATTACTTTACCTTTGATTTTACCTGGAGCATCATTTCCAAATGTTATGTTTCCTGATTTTATTTCACTTAGAGATAGAAACTTACCTTTGTCTCCCATAATATGTTTGGTGCATCCACTGTATATATACCAAGGGTTATTTTTTCTTTGAGATGACAACACTAATCCACACTTGTCACTTTCTTTCTTCTTCCAAACCTTGACATTTTCTGTAGGGGAATTCAAATCTGGTTCATAGTTCTTTAAGTGACAGTCAACAACATTATGTCCATAGTTATGACAGATGTAACATTCTGGTTCGTTGAATAAAGGATCATAACGATTGTTATGCTTAACCTGTGTCCTTTTCCTAGCCATCAAGTGACTTGCAGTCTGTGGTGGTTTGTTACTTGGTTGTCTCATTCTTTGTTGTGGCAGATATCTATACCTTGAATGACTTGATTGCTCATACCTAAATTTTAAAGAACATTTTACAACTTTGTAACCAAAGTTGGAACAGAAAAAACAATATCCATAGAAAAATCGTTGGTACCTGGAAAATGGATGTCTTCTTTGAGAAGGTTGATTTCTTCCATACTGATGATTTCTTTGAATAGAGAGTACATTTTTTCTTTGATCCATAGTTTCAGTTCTGGTACCTCTTTCGTTAATCCTCCTGGGTAGCTAATTATATTCTTTTGTTTCTATAGATTTGTTGTTGTCATAGGTTGTAGATTTGACAAACTTGATGGGTTCTTTGTTGCTTGGTTGATCACTACTTGATCCCTCTTCATAACCCAAACCTGTTTTCAACTTTGGTTTTCTTTGCTGATTCAAAATGGTGGCCAATTCTTCTAAGGCTTTGATACTTGACAGATTCTAATGATACAAGGCTTGAAACTTCTCCAACTCTTTCCTAGTTTTCACTACTTCTTTTTCCAGAGCTTCACATCTTGCCTTCTTTTATGATAACCGTTGTTTTAGAATGTCTTTAGTTTTCTTTGCCTCTTCTAATTCCACTTTTAGCAGGACAAAGTCTTCATTAGGTTCTTTACTTCCTTTCTTGAACTGTATCAACATTTTTTTTTGTTTTCTCTTCTTAGTTTTGAGTCTAACAATCTCTTCCAGTGCACTGATCAGTTCTCCTTCTAGGTCAACCACAACTTATTCATTTTCAGCATTACTTCCTGTGATTTAATTATCATAATCCTCTTGGTCCATAAGCATAAATTCATTGATATTATCTTCACATGAGGAGTCACTATAAATGTCTTCTGAAGAGTTATCATCATTTACACAAAAATGTTTCTTTTTACCAAATCTCTTGGGTTTGAACTTCTTTTCACCTTTAGAGTTCTGATCCTATTTATTGTGTGGACATTTAGATGCAGAGTGACCTATCTTACCACAGTTGAAACATTTGAAGGGAAAATTACCTTGGTACTTGCATGATCCTTTCTTTAGTCTTCTCACAACTTTTTCTTCAATTTCATCAGGCTCAGAATCCTCATTCTTGTCTACTTTAAATGATGCTTCTCTAGAGGTGGTTTTATCTTTAACTATCCTCATTTCATATGCTTTCAAAGTTCCTAGAATTTGATCAAAATCCAAAGCCTTTAGATCATTAAGTTCTTCTATACCCGAGACCTTTGGGTTGAACCTATTTGGCAGAGATCTCAAATTTTTCTGAACTAGAGAGGGTTCCTCAATTTTTTCACCAAGTTCTTTCATTGCATTTACTAATTCTTCAACTCTCAGGAAATACTTACCAATAGTTTCATCTTCTTTCATCTGTAGTTGTTCAAACTTTACTGTATAGGTTTGAAGCTTGGCATCTTTTACCTTATCATTACCTTCATAACTGATAATGAGTTTGTCCCACATGTCTTTGGCAATTTCTAAATGCATAACTTTTACAAATTCTTCTTCTACAAGCCCACTCAGAATAGCATTCATAGCCTTAACATTGAAGTTGAAATCTAGCTTTTCATCCTTATTAGCTAGTACAACTGGCTTCACATAACTAGTCTCTACCACATCCCAGACATCTGCACCTAAAGCCATTATGTAGGTTCTCATCCTAACTTTCCAGAAAGCAAAGTTTGTTCCATTGAACAGGGGGGGCTTATTGGTTGATGTTCCTTCATGGCTTGACATTTTTAATCTTACCGATATACCTTTAGATAAAAGGAACTAGATCTGATACCAATTGTTGAACAAATGAGAGGGGGGGTGAATCAGTTGTTACCGTGCTTAAACAATTAGGATTATTTTAAACTATTTACATAGCACTCAATGATAATCAAAATAATATATCATCCTCGTGGGTGTGTGCTTAATCATGTGAACCACACGGGATCTATCTTCCTCGTGCATTCCTGTGTTCTTAATCAAGTGAACAATAGGACTTCACAAAAGGGTCTCTATCACTGTAACTATATGCCTCATATTCTTTGAGAACACTGTATTTATTCCTCATAGATATCTTCTTTGTAGGGTTAAGGGAGAAACTGCCAAAATGCATAATATGTAAGAAAAAATTAGTGGTTTTAAGAAATGTTATTACCATGATCTCTCAGCTGCGTCTTAATCCTGTTGTGTTACAATCAACAGGATCAACTTCAAATTGATAGCAAATAAATTATAGTGGCCGCGAAATTGTGTAATAGTACACTATTTATTCATTATTATATATAGAATGCTCTTAGTACCATGACAATGAATACTAAGATGACGTTGGCTTTGTCACATCCAAAGTGGAGAGAAGCATTATTAGTGGAATGTACATCTGGCATAGAAAATGGTGTTTTGGTTCCGAAGCTTATATTTGACTTTCTCATGTTTGACTTAAGGTGTACAAGCAGATCAATGTTGTTGGGAAGCATGCGAGGCTCCAAAATAATTGGAAGGGTTCAAATAGAATGGCGGGAGTTGTTGGATTTTGCAAGTTTATCCATGGAGAACCGGTTTCCCATTGGTCACAGAAAGAAAGGAAAAGATGAATGACTACTACAAGCCACTTAACAGCTCCACTAACATATCTAAAAAATCAAGGATCACACCTTTCCTGAGCCACACCAACGCTTAACATGGCTAGATTTTTTGTCCCTGCAGGTTTCAAACTGGTGACTTAACATCACAGAGTTCCTTAACAACACACTTTGTCACCGACTATCCTACACCTCGGGGACTTCTCCACTACCATATGTTATTATTAAATTGATTTTTGAATAATAACATTGAATTAGTATTTCTATCAGATTAATGATTTCCAATTACTCTAGACATGATCCCTTTGTTTAAAAATTACAATTTGTTCATAGCATTCGGCTCGCGCCCATTTTCAATGCTAGAATAATTGTTTTGATAGTTAGTCATACATACAATTTTTTGTATTCATAACAAGCAAGGTTTTGTATTATTCCATTTTGATGACAACTAAATTCCAAGATTTTGACTATAGAGTTGAGTTAAGGAATTTTATTAGACACGTGGTCACAATACCAAATAATATTTCATATGATGAACATAGTAGTGTCACATTTGAATCCAAAAATTAAATTGAGTGGCTGCAAAATATTGATGATATGTTCTTGTCTTTTTTTAATAATTAATGAAGCATGAAGTCTCGAGGACATGGAGGTCAATAGGAGAAATATTAACCTGGATTATTCTTTCCTTTAAATAAAGAACATTTAGAATACAAAATGGATAATGATTTTTTTTAATATCATCTCTCACTATTATTGACTCCATATTCTAGCTTTGTTATGATCATTTCTTTTTCTTATATCTGTATGTGAGACTGTCACTTTATTTATATACATTTCAATTATTGTGAATGGTTATTAGGGTTAGGGTTAGAGGGAGATTAAAGTTAGGGTTATTTTTATTAGAATTAGGATTAGGGTTATATTAAAGTTAAAGTTATTTGTATTAAGATTTATTTTATAATAATAATAAAAATAAATTTAAATAATAATAATTTAATGATAATAATTTAATACTAATATTAATTTAATAACTTTAGTTTTAATTTAACGTAATGTATTGCTTTATTAGTATGTTAATATTTTTTTAATTTTTTAATATATTCATACTTTCGTAATGTATTTATTAATAAATTTATTGTTATTAATGTATTATTATTCTAATAATGTATTATTTTATTAGTGCAGTAATATTTTAGCAATTATTAATTAATAATATATTAATTTACTAGGTCCTAGTAATGGAAATTTTGGAGACCCAAGACCCTCAGATCTAGGGTTTCTAGGGTTTTTTCCAACGACGAAGTTTTTCCATGGGGAACTAGTGTGATTTCCCCCTTCCTTGGAGCTGAGCCTGAGTTTTTCTTGTGATAGAGGGGAATCTACAGATGCAACGACTTTTGTCGATTCAATGTTGGTTTTTTTCGACACATGTTGTGAGGACCGATGGTCCTCGAGGACATGAATACATCAATACATGTAGAGTTCCCATCACAATGTCAGGAGCTCATGCATAAAAAGAACACTCGTTAAACCAATCTTCCCCACAGAGCTAGAAAAATAAGATTGTCAAGACCAAAGGAGAATCAAAGATGATATTAGGGGTGGATATTTTAGATCTTGAGGTGGTGGATATGGATGAAACGACACTAGTAGGTCTGGTGAGGGGACATCATTTCAATGTAAAATTGTTAAAGGATTGAGAAAAAAAATATTGGTCTTCTTCCCTATGTATGGCTCCTCTAGTTCAAACCCTAACTAGGGGTTGGTTCTGTTTTAAGTTCATCTCAGTGAAGGAGGTGGATTGGGTTCTTAGGAAGATATGGATTATAGAATCCACCCTAATTATTCTAAGAAAAACAATGTTTGATACCAACAGGGAAAGAATGGATGTTGCACATATTTGGGTTAGGCTTCTGGGACTGTCTATGGAGTTTTGGACCAAAAAAATATTTGCGAAGCTCGAGAATTTTCTGGGGACCTATCTGTACATGGATATGTCCTTTCTAGAATCAAGGGAAATGACAATAGCTAGGATCTTGGTGTCTCCCAATATCCAGGAGGGACTAATTGAAGAACTAGAATTAATTTCAAGGGAGAAGTCGTTTAAACAAAAACTAGATTACGAGGGTGTCCCGTCCCACTGCCAAAGATGCCACCAATATGGCCACAATGCAAGTCAGTGTAGTCTTCCTCTCTAGGAGATATCAGAGGGGTCAAGGATGACTCATTCTAGAAAATGTTCGGTGTCGCAAAGAAAATATTTATCAAATCATTCAGTGGAAGGAAAAGGCCCAAAATCATCCCTCTCAATTTATAGCAGGAGGTGATCTTATGTCAGGTAAATCCTCTCCTATTAACAAGGACATAGTAGATATGAGATATTATTCTTTTCTGGGAAGCCTTCAAGGTTTGGTAGTGCAAGGAGAACATTTGACACTGTAACACCCTGTTTCCCCCAAATTTGTAATTAATCCTAATAGAGGAATCCCCATGCTAAAGCATGATGAAAATGTGAATGAATGATGTGATTGGACCTTATGAAGAAGGTCGATGAATGTAAATAACATTATGAAATTATATTGCAGGACTGCTGAGAGGGGATGTGTAGAAAAGAGACCACGACGGTGGTGGAGGGCACCTTGAAAAAGGGGCGTTAACTTCCACCAAGAATAAAATACCATATTTGGACTCCACTGGCCCGGAGAACCAAAAGCGGCTCGCTAGCCCAGAAATAAATGCCTTGCAGGATGGTAGGTTGATGGCTTGATGAGGGATGGGGAGGTGAACCGCCTATCCGTAGAGCCATCATGACTGACCAGTGCGAGGGTAATCATGCCACATGCAACCTCGTGAGAGGATAAGGCGTATGGCAGAAGATATTGAAAAAGGCGGACACGAGGGGAACTCTGGCAGTTTTTTAATGCAGAGAGTGAATGACCGCAGAGAGGAGGGGATTGCAACTTTCACTCCTGGGCACTGGCAGACCGAGAGACGCAGGTCTCAGAACATCGTTGTCTCAGCTCGGGGGTGGCTAGTGGTAAATCCATTAGGAGTCACTATGCCTACGGTTGGGTGGAAACGAGAACCCCTCTCAACAGTTGCTTCCATTGCTGAAGTTATTTCTGATAAGTGTTTTGCTTATATTGCATTTGAAATTTATATGCTGTCACATATGTTCATAAACTGGTGGAATTGCAAATGTTTCCTGTGTAAGAATGTCTCTGTAGTAATTGATGATATGGAGTAGATGTTAGCTCATAGAACTTGTGAAATTGTAAACGATTTCAGCATGAGAATGACCATGTAGTGATTGATATGAATGAGTTGATATATGCTTAACACCGAGGAAACCGTGCTCGACTTACGTTGATAAATGAATCTAATCATGCCCAGCCATTCTCGGGAAGTTGTCTCCCTTTATCCGCTTCTAAAAATGCCCCGATAAGTATCTCTTCACAAAGATTCCCTCCTTGGAAAGGTTCACCAAGAACCCAGAATAAGGACTCGAACGCACAGGCCTTATTAACCCTGTACGAGGAGAAACGATCCTATTAAGGTTCCAAGATAGTAGTGTTGTGAGATGAAATAAGTCGATGGATGAGATCTCGTCGGAGGACCCATAGTCATTCATGACCATTAGATTGACAGGAGTAACGAAGGCATTACATACCTTGACCCTTTGTCCTCTATCATTGTGAGCAATGAGAAATTGGGTGCGTAAACTCCAAGACCCAAAAGAACAAATCTAGACCGTTAGATCTCGGTCCAATTACCCGTCAGCCGTTGGATCTGGAGAAGCTGCGCAGGGGTTAAGCACAGGGGTAGGCATGCGAGGAAATGATCTGAACCGTCGGATCTTAGATCATAGTCCCGACAACCGTCAGATCTCGAGAAGATGCATCGGAGTTAAACTCTAGTGTGCAGAGGAAAAGTCCTAGCCGTTGATCTCAGAAGGACACGTGTCAACATCCCGGAGAAGTCATCGGGACAACAGGGTCATCGGGGTTTTGTTGAGTCTGAGAATCGAGGCCTTGTGGTTCTCGAAATCCCGAGAAAAGATCCTAATCGTTGATCTCGGCAGGACACGTGTCAGCGTTCTGGGGAGTCGTCGGGATTTCACCCATCGGAGAATTTAGGAGTGTAGAACCATTGCAATAGGAAGTCACGATTCACGAATTCTCTATAGGATCTGAGCCGTCCAAACGGTAGGGACACATGGCAGAGGATATCAGAGAGTCGAAGTTCGGCATATCAGGGATTTCGAGCACATAGAACTCTTACCACCCGGAATCGCGATCCGCGATTTACCGATAAGATCCGAGCCGTCCGTTCACATGGGACAGGTGTCAGAGATCGGACGAAAGTCGCAGATCGGGAAAATCGAAGTTCCAAGGACATGGAACGCTCGCAACAGGAAATCACGATCCGTGATTTCCCGATGGGATCAACACCGTCCATCAACGAGGACGTGTGGCGAGAGATCCCAGAGAGTCGGAGTTCGGCATATCGGGAATCGGTGTATCGGGGATTTCAAGGACATGAAACCCTTACATTACAAAATGGCGATATGCGAATTCCCGACACCATCATAAGCCGTTGATCCAAGGGACGCGTGTCGAGCATCCGGAGAGAGTAGGGAATCGGGATACTGCGGGTCCCATGGATGTGGGTCTTGTGACATGGGAAACCCCATAGCCCCGACGGGAATAAGGTAGTGGTCACGGAGTTGGTCGTGTGGACCCAGGGGCTAAGCCAGTGGGGCTAGCGTGACCAGAAAGGCGCATCGCGAATCGGGAAATTGCGAGTCCCGGGGACATGTGTTTTGTGTCATCACAAATGCTGAAATCCTAATGGAAGGTTATACGGTGGGGGTCTTATGGTAAGTGGTCACATGGACTATTGTATAGCATAGAGGGATAATGCATTAGGGGCATATCGGGGATCGGAGAATTACGAGTTCTGAGGACTCGTGAATTACGACAACGGAAATACCGAAACTCCGATAGGAGTAGCCCCGTACAGAAGGTAAGACCACGGTCGTAAAGGCAGTAAACCACAGGCTTGGCCTGGGGACTTAATGCGTAAGGAGCACATCGGGATTTGGAGGATCACGAGTCATGGGGGTGAATGGGTTTTGACATTAGAAACCCCGAATCCCGATATTGAACCAGGGATTGGCACTTCGCTAATGCAGGCATCTAGAGATGTTCCTTTTTAAAGGGGAGATTAAACTCAAAATTTTTAAACTATGATAGTGGGTGTGTTACAAAGTGGTATCAGAGTATGGCTACAACACTTGGCCTGCTTGGGCTCAGGCACAGGCCGCGTTAGAAGATATTGTTATCTGCGTTTCTCTTTAAGGAGAAGGACTGCAGAATGAAACTATAATTTGGAAACTTCTATAACCCCTTTGTTAAAATGGCAACTACTCTTATAAGGAGTAGGGATGCACGGATCGTTATCACTAATAATATTTGAGTGCGAATGATAGAGGTAGAATAAATTATTCTATGAAGATACACGAGTCGGAAAAGGGACATGAACTGAGTTGTTCTGCTTTAATGTAACGATGGCTACCTGCTAAAGTAGGCAGAGTCTCTGGCGATTAAGATGGCTGGTTAGGTAAGGATTAGTACCCAAAGGAAGAACCCCTCCATGGTTTGGGAAATCTGGTAAGGACTGGTAGGATCCTTAGAAAGCTATGACCACTGTATTATTAATAAACTAAACCCTGAACATATAATTCCTCATGAATGAGAGGACTAGTGAAAATATGTAAGGTCAAATTTACCTAACCTATAATGGTTAGAACCGACAATGAGGACACCCTTTTTGAGGAGTCCTTTGGGACTATTGCTAATTCCAAAGAGTGACCCTTGTTGGTCATTTCCATGAAGGAGGATAACACCCATAGGAGTTAGGACTGTGAGATTAGTCCTGTAAGTAACTTAAAATCTCAGAAAACATAGCAATG
>ML780245.1:188752-222830 GCA_009831015.1 Picea engelmannii
GAGGAGACCTTAATAATTTTTTAAAACTATTGGGATAATGCATACAATGGGTAGTTTCCCGTGCAGGGAAAACCTTGGAAAGAAAGATGAAATTATGATGGCTCTTGTGAGCTATTGAGTTGGAATTAAGCATCCAACAGGTACGTCGGGGAGAATGATGAGCATGATAACAAAATTACCATGCGGATACAAATCCACAAACTGCACAGATAAGTATTGTGCTAAGAGTATGAAATTTTCCTTTTTCTTTTGAAATTTGAATATCAGCAAGACGTTTTCTTTTTGCACAACTTTGTGAATTAATGTGCTTGTTGTCTAGGAATTATTGAAGGAAGATGAAAAAGATCAAGACGTCGAAAGTGGCCGAATAAGAAAGGCATGAAAGGTGTTTTGAGAAAGAACACCGAGGACGGTGTTCCTTTAAGGGGGAGGGAATTGTAACACCCTGTTTCCCCCAAATTTGTAATTAATCCTAATAGAGGAATCCCCATGCTAAAGCATCATGAAACTGTGAATGAATGATGTGAGTGGACCTTATGAAGAAGGTCGATGAATGTAAATAACATTATGAAATTATATTGCAGGACTGCTGAGAGGGGATGTGCGGAAAAGAGACCACGACGGTGGTGGAGGGAACCTTGAAAAAGGGGCATTAACTTCCACCAAGAATAAAATGCTGTATTTGGACTCCACTGGCCCGGAGAACCAAAAGCGGCTCGCTAGCCCTGAAATAAATGCCTTGCAGGCTGGTAGGTTGATGGCTTGTTGAGGGATGGGGAGGTGAACCGCCTATCCGTAGAGCCATCATGATTGACCAGTGCGAGGGTAATTGTGCCACACGCAACCTCGCGAGAGGATAAGGCGTATGGCAGAAGCGATTGAAAAAGGCGGACGCGAGGGGAACTCTGGTAGTTTTTTTACGCAGAGAGTGAGTGACCGCAGAGAGGAGGGGATTGCAACTTTCGCTCCTGGGCACTGGCAGAACGAGAGACGCAGGTCTCAGAACATCGTGGTCTCATCTCGGGGGTGGCTAGTGGTAAATCCATTAGGAGTCACTACGCCTATGGTTGGGTGGAAACGAGCACCCCTCTCAGCAGTTGCTTCCATTGCTGAAGTTATTTCTGATAAGTGTTTTTCTTATATTACATTTGAAATTTATATGCTATCACATATGTTCATAGACTGGTGGAATTGCAAATGTTTCCTGTGTAAGAATGTCTCTGTAGTAATTGATGATATGGAGTAGATGTTAGCTCATAGAACTTGTGAAATTGTAAATGATTTCAGCATGAGAATGACCGTGTAGTGATTGATATGAATGAGTTGATATATGCTTAACACCGAGGAAACCATGCTCGACTTACGTTGATAAATGAATCTAATCATGCCCAGTCGTTCTCGGGAAGTTGTCTCCCTTTATCCGCTTCTGAAAATTCCCCAGTAAGTATCTCTTCACAGAGATTCCCTCCTTGGAAAGGTTCACCAAGAACCCAGAATAAGGACTCGAACGCACAAGCCTTATTAACCCTGTACAAGGAGAAACGATCCTATTAAGGTTCCAAGATAGTAGTGTTGTGAGATGAAATAAGTCGACGGATGAGATCTCGTCGGAGGACCCATAGTCATTCACGACCATTAGATTGACGGGAGTAACGAAGGCATTACATACCTTGACCCTTTGTCCTCTATCATCGTGAGCAACGAGAAATTGGGTGCGTAAACTCCAAGACCCAAAAGAATGAATCTAGACCGTTAGATCTCGGTCCAATTACCCGTCAGCAATTGGATCTGGCGAAGCTGCGCAGGGGTTAATCACAGGGGTAGGCATGCGAGGAAATGATCTGAACCGTCGAATCTTAGATCATAGTCCCGACAACCGTCAGATCTCGAGAATATGCATCGGAGTTAAACTCTAGTGTGCAGAGGAAAAGTCCCAGCCGTTGATCTCAGAAGGACATGTGTCAACGTCCCGGAGAAGTCATCGGGACAACAGGGTCATCGGGGTTTTATTGAGTCTGAGAATCGAGGCCTTGTGGTTCTCGAAATCTCGAGAACAGATCCTAACCGTTGATCTCGGGAGGACACGTGTTAGCGTTCTAGGGAGTCGTCGAGATTTCACCCATCAGAGAATTTAGGAGTGTAGAACTGTTGCAATAGGAATTCACGATTCACAAATTCCCGATAGGATCTGAGCCGTCCAAACAGTAGGGACACGTGGTAGAGGATCCCAGAGAGTCGGAGTTCGACATATCGGGGATTTCGAACACATAGAACTCTTGCCACTCGGAATCGCGATCCACGATTTACCGATAAGATCCGAGCCGTCCGTTCACACGGGATAGATGTCAGAGATCGGACGAAAGTCGAAGATCGGGAAAATCGAAGTTCCAAGGACATGGAACGCTCGCAATAGGAAATTGTGATCCATGATTTCCCGATGGGATCAACACCGTCCATCAGCGAGGACGCGTGGCGAGAGATCCCAGAGAGTCGGAGTTCGGCATATCGGGAATCGATGTATCGGGGATTTCAAGGACATGAAACCCTTACATTACAAAACGACGATATGCGAATTCCCGACACCATCATAAGCCGTTGATCCAAGGGACGCGTGTCGAGCATCCAGAGAGGGTCGGGAATCGGGATACTGCGGGTCCCGTGGACGTGGGTCTTGTGACATGGGAAACCCCATAGCCTCGATGGGAATAAGGTAGTGGTCATGGAGTTGGTCGTGTGGACCCGGGGGCTAAGCCAGTGGGGCTAGCGTGACCAGAAAGGCGCGTCGCGAATCAAGAAATTGCGAGTCCCGGGGACATGTGTTTTGTGTCATCACAAATGCTGAAATCCCGATGGGAGGTTATACAGCGGTGGTCTTATGGTAAGTGGTCACATGGACTATTGTATAGCATAGAGGGCTAATGCGTTAGGGGCATATCGGGGATCAGAGAATTGAGAGTTTTGAGGACTCGTGAATTACGACAACGGAAATCCCGAAACTCCGATAGGAGTAGCCCTGTACAGAAGGTAAGACCACGGTCGTAAAGGCAATAAACCATAGGCTTGGCCTGGGGACTTAATGCGTAAGGAGCGCATCGGGATTCAGAGGATCACGAGTCATGGGGGTGAATGAGTTTTGACATTAGAAACCCTGAATCCCTATATTGAACTAGGGATTGGCACTTCGCTAATGTAGGCATCTGGAGATGTTCCTTTTTAAAGGGGAGATTAAACTCAAAATTTTTAAACTATGATAGTGGGTGTGTTACAGACACACTTGGGTAACATTTTGAATCCACCTTCCTCTATTAATTTTTTAATAAACTTTTTATCTCTACTTGGTGAATATTGGATGGGATCCCTGAAAAAACTATCTTTCTCTTATGAGGGTTTTTTCTATTTTTCGACGAGGTCATTTTCTTCACTTTCTTTATGTTCATTTATTTCCCCCTCAACTGTCTCGTCTTCGGTGAACATTTGTGAGGATCTAGAATAACCTATGGAATTAGAGGGGGAGGACATCTCCTATCAATCGAGGAGTCAATATATACCCTCTTCCTCCAACCTATGCCAAAATAGGGCTGAAGGGATTGGTACAAATCCTACACCTATCTCGGGGGTTTGAGGTGGGGGCAAAAATATCTCATCTCAAAATCCCAAAAACGGGCCCTAGTGGATCTTATTTCCAGTAAAAAGTTGTCCATAAAGGGGGAGCTTAGAGCATCGAAGGGTTCCCCTATGCAGTGTCTCTCTTTAAATTGTAGGGGTGTGGTGAGACCATCCAAAAAATATTCCCTCAAAAGGATGATTGAGTCAAATCAATAAGACATCATTTTCCTACCAGGGACTTTGGGAAAGAGTTCATAAGTTTTCACTCTATTAAAAAATTTAGTAAAAATATGGTGTTTTGTTTGTATGGACACTCGAAGACGCTCGGGGGGGGTGGGGGGGGGAGGCTGGCACTTGGATGGAATAATAGAATGAAAAAATTGATAAATTGTATGAGATTTGATTATGGACCAGGGGAAATTCTCCTATCGTTTGATTTGGGGATGCAATTTACTGTAATAAATATATACGGGCCATACTCCGAGAGAGTTTCATTCTGGGAAACCCTGATGAACAAATTTGTCTTCAACTCAAATACCCTAATTTGTTTTTTTTGGGGGGGGGATTTATCTTTTAGATAGGTTCAATTGAGATATGGGGCCCTCGTGCCAAACCTGAATCCTTATCATATTTTTTATGCATATTTTCGAAGGAAAAGGGATTTTAGATATTTCCCCCACAATATTATGCCCCACATGGAGAAATAATAGAGTTGGGGATGAGAGAATTAAAAAATAATGAATCATTTCTTTTGTCTCAGATAAACTTTTGGATGGTAATTTACATATGAGACAATGTGTGGGTACTGGTTGGGTTTCAAATCATTATCCATTTTTTCTTGAGGAGGAAAAAGGGATGTGAAAGCCTACCAGCCTATTCAAATTCAATCCAGAATGGATTAAGGAGGAAAATTTCAATGATCTGGTGAAGGAACAATGGACTCCCTTTGATACAAATTCAGGAGTAGCAACAATTTTCCAATTTATTACCAATTTAAAGAAGGTAAAGAGATCTACAAAAGAGAGGGAAAGTTAAAAGCGTGCCTAGGATGAAAAATATCTAGTGGATACAAAGGAAACCCTAAAATCCATTTATGATTCAACATATGAGTCTATGAAACTCAGGAATCCAAATACAAGTTGATTCAACTGGAATAAAAGAAGAGGAAACTTCTGGACGACAATGAAGCAACTTGGAGACTTAAAAGTCAAACTATTTGGCTAGAGAAATGAGACAAAAATAAAAATTTCTTTCAGGCATATGATAAAGGTAGAAATCTATCAAATACCATATGGATCCTTCAATATAATAAAGGGAGGGATGTCTCTTCTTTTGAAGGGATAGCTTAGCTAGGATAAAATTACATCCATTCCCTTTTCAAGGAAGATAGTCGGTCTTCAATTGCAGAAATTGTTAAGGTGGCAGGATTTTCTCCACACTTTGCTGGTGAAGAGGAAAACATGAACCTCATGGAAGAAGTCTTAGAAGAGGATCTCAAGGAGGTCCTAAGAATCTTTGAAAAGGACAAGAGCCCAGGATCAGATGACTTTCCAATTGAGTTTTTCACAGGTTGTTATGATTTGATTGGGGTAAATATTTTAAAGGTGGTGGAGGAATCAAGGTGGGAAGGGCATATATATTCTCATATCAACACCACTTTTACAACCATAATACCAAAATTGGATGATCCACAATATTTTGAGGAATTTTCGCCAATCTTGCTTTGCAACTGCATCTATAAAGTGGTGGAACAAATCATTGCCAGGAGGTTGAAACCTATTCTATTAGAGTCAATTTCAAAAGAGAAGTTTTGTTTCCTAGAAGGAAGGAATATTCATGAGGCCATTGGTGTGGCATGGGAAGGCTTGAATAGTATAAAGACAAGAAAAATAAAAGGTGTAGTGGCAAAAATCGATCTAGTAAAGGCCTATGATCGGGCGAGCTGGCTCTATATCTCGATGTTGCTGAAACACCTAGGGTTTGAAGTCCCTTTTATAAACTAGGTTATGATATTTATTACTTCTACCACCTTTGTTGTCTAAATCAACGAAACAACTTCCCCATTTTGTCATGCAAGGAGAGGGTTAAGGCATGTATTCCCTCTCTCCCCACTGATTTTCCTCTTGGTGGCTAAAGATATTAGCATATTATTGTCAGATGTAAAAGTACATGTTCTTTTTCAGGGTATATCTATTTTCCCTACTCTATATCTATCACATCTTATTTTTTTAGATGATGTTATTTTTTTTTGTGATGGACAAAGGGGAGATGCATTGGGATGGCCAAAATTCCCATTTTACCCATGGGAGCACCACTTTGTCTTGTGACCCATCCCACGAGAATTTGAAGCATAATATGTGAATCTTCTCAAGTACCCCTTTAGGGATCCAAGATAAAAACATCCAATAGATAGGGATGGCATCCAAAACTGACTTTACAAGAACCACCCTTCCATATCTGGACATCCATTTGAAGCTCCATACCTTTAATCTCTTCTCCAATTTTTCTATCATCCAGACCCAATCATATTTTAGATAAATATTTGGCTTCAATTGAATGCCCAAATAACTATTTGTTTTGCGATAGACAGAGGGGAGAGGCCTTTAGTTGGATTATGGGTAATGGAAAATATTAGAAGACAAAAATGGATATCATTTTGAGTACTTCCACAAAACCTTTATATAATATCTTCTTCCCCTAGATCATTTGGACCATTTGGACTAATTTTTTCATCTTTATCAATTTTATCAGCACTGCTCGAAAATTGGAAAGGCTCTATATACAACACTCTTTTATTAATCAGTACAACAAGATGTTTTGTTTGGTACAATTTATGTGTATATGATGAGAATTTAAGTCCTGACAACATTTTGTATATGTATGGACTATATCCACCGAGTCTTCATGACTCAATTTTTGTATATGTATGGGACTCCCATGACCCTTTATGGGGATACTTTCATATGGACAACAAAAACATGGTTTCTCCATGTTTTCTACAGAATGTAAATTTATTTTCTCTTCGGATGAAATAAAATTTTAAAATATATATTAATTTATCAATTAATTAATACATTACATTATTAATGTATCAATTAATTAAGAAGATACATTTTAATGTAAATCAATATTTTAATTTACACATTACATTAATGTAATAATTATTGATGTATTATTTTATTAGTGTATTAATACTTTATTTTAATCCACTTGAATTGTTATCTAATCTTTAACAAAGATTGCAAATTTGTAAATATGTTTAATCTTAAGAAAGATTACAAATTTTTTATATTTACATTTTTAAAAATATTATTTAATGGAATACTAAGAATAAACTATATTTTTAGTTTTTATATTTTTAGATTATATAAGTATTTGTTAATGGAATAATAATAATAAACTGTATTTTAATTTTTTTTTAATATTTTCCTATACAATGAAATATTAGCAATAAAAATTATTTTTATTTTTTTATATATAAAAAATTTATGTTATATAAAAAATAATTTGTAACTATATAAATTATATAACAAAATATATAATTGGTATGGTTATAAATGACCAAAACACTTGTATTTATTTTAATGGTTTGTGAATATGGTTTAATGTTTGTATGAAATTTATTTGTTTCATTATATGGGTTTTAATGGTATATATATATATATATATATATGAAAGTTTTATATGGGTGAGAGACTTGCTTTGTTAATTCTCCTACCCATGACAAATAAAATTAGCGAGAAATATATAAAAATTATATATGGATCTAAAATGGTCATAGTTTGTATCATGGTGCAATGTATAGACTCTGTGATCCATGTCTAGTGTACTTAAATGTTCTTATAAAAATAGTAAATCATCATCAAATTTGAAGCTAATTTTCTATCACTGTCCTTAGAATGAGTATAAATTCTCATCTGCAAAGTATAAAAGAAGTTGATTTCCTTTAAATGTTCTTAGAAAAAATACAAATCATCATCTATAACGTATAAATCAAGTATATTTTCTTATCGATGTCCTTAGAATAGTATAACTCATGATATGCAATGTTTTGTATGACTTTCTATCAATGCTCTTCTAACAAGTAGAAATTATTAAATTATTTGTTATCAATGTGATTAGAACAAGTATAAATCAAGTAGAATTATTATCAATGTACTTAGAATAAGTATAATTAATCATATACAAAGTTCAAGATGATTTTCTATCAATGTCTTTAGAAGAAGTTACAATAATCATATGTAAAGTTAAAGATGATTTGCTATCAATGCCATTAGAATGATTATGATCCTAATTTGTCTTTTATGTAATGAATCACATTAGTTCAAAGTTCCTTTCTTTGTGAAAAATGAAACGATTCGTTAGATTTTTTGTTAAAACTTGGCCAAAACTTCATTTTCGTTACATGTAGAACATAAATCAGCCTTGTCATGTGACAAACATAACCCAACGTTGCAATATGATGAATAAAACTGAACATTGCAACATGATGAACATAGTAATGTTGCAATGTGATGAACATAATGGCGTCATAGTCTAGCAACCATAGTAACGTCACAATCTATCGAACATAGCCCCATTGTTGTAATGTGACAAACATAGCCATATTGTTGCAATGTGACAAACAAGACCTTGTTGTTGCAAAGTGATGAACAAAGTAATGTTGCAATGTGACAAACATGACCTTGTTGTTGCAAAGTGATGAACAAAGTAATGTTGCAATGTGATGAACATAGTATTGTCATAATCTAACAAACATAGTAATGCTGCAATGTGTCAAAAATAGCCTTGTCGTCACATTGTGATAAACATATCTCTGTCGTCATAATGTGACCAACATAGCCATATTGTTGCAATGTGACAAACATATCCTTGTTTTCACATAGTGACGAATATATTAATGTTGCAATGTGACAAACATATCAGTGGCGCAATTTCACAAACATAGTAATATCGAAATGTGGAAAAAATAGCCCTATCATCGCAACGTGATGAGCATATCCCTCTCGTTGCAATGTGATGAACATAGCCATATTGTCACGATGTGACGAACATATCCTTGTCGTCACATAGTGATGAACATTGTAATGTTGCAATGTGATGAACATAGTAGTGCCACAATATGACAACCATAGTAACATCGCAATGTGTCAAACATAGCCCCATTGTAGTAATGTGACAAACATATAGCCATATTGTTGCAATGTGATAAACATAGTCTTGTTGTCACAAAGTGATGAACATAGTAATGTTGCAATGTGACGAAGATAGTAGTCTCACAATCTGACAAACATAGTAATGTCACAATGTGTCAAAGATATCCCTATCATCTCAATGTGATGAACATAACTCCACCATCTTAATGTGATGAACATAGCCATATTGTCACAATGTGACAAACATATCATTGTCGTCAGACAATGATGAACATAGTAATGTTGCAATGTGATGAACATAGTAGTGTCACAATATGACAAACATCATAATGTCGCAATGTGTCAAACATATCCCTTTCGTCGCAATGTGAAGAACATAGCCCCATTGTCGTAATGTGACGAACATAGCCATATTGTTGCAATTTGACGAACATATCTTTGTCGTTGCAATGTGATGAAAATTTCTTGTTGTCATAATGTGACAAACATTTCCAATTGTTGTTTTCTAATGAACATAACCGATTGTTGTATTGTGATGTACACAACCCAATGTCGCAATGTGATAGACATATCCCAACATTGCAGTGAGACAACCATTTTTTTACATCACAATGTGATGAACATAGCCCATTTTTAGACTATGACAAACCTATTCCAATGCCATAATGTGTCAAAATAAACCCTACATTGCAATGTGATGAACATAGCCTTACGATGTCACGAGACAAACAAAACCTGATGTCGCAATCTGAGGAACAAAACCTAACCAACATTACAATTTGATAGTGTCATAGTAAACCATGGTTAAACACAATCAACATGGTCCAACATAATCAACACCACAGAGTCTTCAAAGTTAAGCCATGGGCATGGTCACCAATAGTCAACCATGGTTAGGGTCAATCATAGTCAACCATCATGAAGGTCAACCATGAACAACCATACTAAACTTTGGTCCATGTCAAGCTCAACCATGGTTAACCATAGCATTGGAGCAAGTTATTTTGGGAGCAAATTTCGAGGAATAAGTAAGGAATGGGCCAAAGAAGCAGTGCACACTAGAAATTAAGGAAAAACAACGCAAATTCAAAGGAAAAAGAATGACAACATGATGAGGAAATGGCTGGATCGAAGAACAATCGTGCGCAGGAGGTTGTAAAGTGGAAAAACCTAATACACTAGGGTTAGGGTTTTGGTAATCAATGTAATGGGTTTTAACCCACTTTTGGTAGTTTAAATATATGATTTATGAGGTAGCTAGGGGAGACCTGTCTCATATTTTTGGTAGAGAGTTTTGGAGAAAATTACTCAGTCAGTTTTGGAGATGAGTCTGTTTTGGAGTTGTAATTGAGGGTCAAGTCACAAATTATGGAGCTTGGTGCAACATTGGTCAACCTCACTATTACTAAACTTATGATGTAATGTGTGCAACACAATATTTTGAGGAATATGAATAAAGAATCATAGAACACCAAATATTTGTGGGCATAGCCCAGGGGGTGAACCACGGTAAAATATTGTGTCAATGTGTGGAATGTGTTATTTATGTTTTGCAATGTCTTTGATGATGATTGAATGGTTAGATGAATGAATATGTTAAGGTTAATTTCTAGTGTGCACTATATTAGACATGTTAGTTCCTGTAGAATGAATGTTAAAGGTTAATTGAATGGTAGATATTAATGATGATATGGTATATATGATGAATATTGAAGCTAGAGAATATTTAGGTATAACATCTCTATGAGCATCATCCCTTCCATGATTGCACACATTTGGGTCATGCAATCAACCATAAGTTATCTCGGGTGAGACTGCTTTTTGACCCCTATGCACAGTGTTTCCTTTTGGTGTCTAGAAGGGACAATGGTTTATAGGGTTTTGTTGGATAACTAAGGTAGAACTCGGGGTCAACCCATACATCCAACAAATTGTTCTATTTCCAATTTGAACTCAGAAGATAGGATTGGAGGGGATTTGATGAAGATAATGTAGTGGTAGAAAGGAATGTTTAGTCCATGGAATCCAACTAAGTAGTAAATTGAAATATGGATGCAAAAAAAACAACTTGAGTTTGTGCAGAAAGACAATAGAAGCCCCAGGTATACACCACGCCAATATATATAGAGGTATGTGTTTATTGATTTGCATGAGGCATATTTATATTATTTTCTACAGTTATTATAGGAGTGGATATTGAGGTTGAAGGATACTCATCCAACTAATAGGATAAGGCTAGTAGAGTGGACTACTGAGAATATTGCACGGTTTGAAAGGGTCAATGATAAATTCACACATGCAGTGGATTTCTCATTAGATTGTATTGTTGTAGGATTTATTACTAAGTTTGTAGTAGATACTGCGAAGTCATACAATGATGAGGAGAAGGAGTTTTTTAAGGGACCAAGAGGATGATACATTCGATAATTTTATGTGTCAATTAATATTTCATTGCATGATAAAGGAGTGATGAAAATGGATTCAAATAGCTAAATCACTCTATGTGCATGGGGGAACTGGGGGAAGCACTAAGGAATATATGTGATATGGAGAGGGATATATATATGGAGGCTAGAAGAAGGAAGAATTGGACCCCATTATGATGAATGAGGAACAAACCAAGGAGATAATGGATAGAGAAGGAATGATGTGCAGTGGAAGACCCTACCAGTATAAGATCAGTAGTAAAAAGAGGGTAGTATCTAAGAGAGAGGGATTGGACAATGATTATGAAGAGGTAGAGTATCTTTGTGCGATGGGGTACATTTAGGAAACTTATGCACCACATATCAAAGGAAAACCAGAGGTCAAGGGTCAGGCGTAGAAGAAGGATCTCGATTCCAGATCTGAATTAGTGTGGAACCCACAACCCCATGTGTGACTAAGACATCTAAAGAAGAAGAACCATTTAGAAAACAAGTGATTAGTGGTAGAAGGATTTTAGTAGTACATTGGTCCAGTGGAAATTCAAGTAAAAGTATAAGTTTAGCTAGTAGTAGTCAAGTATATATACCGCATGGAGGTGGTAGTACAACAAACTTCACAATGGAAGGAGTAGATCCAACTATTCAGTTACTAGAGTTTAGTGGAGAAGGGTCGAAGGACCCAGAGAAGAACTTGTTTATTTGTGAGAATATTTGGATAGCTAAATAGATTAAAGATGAAGATACAAAATTGGCACAGTTGGTGATCAAATTCAGAGACTGTGCACTGGACTAGTATATGGGTCTCGTAGTAAAAATTCCACAGGGAACACCTACAACTATCACAGATGCAAAGAAGACATTGATCAATGAATTTAAACGACCTAGTTCAGAGGATCAGTTCATGAATGAGACGATAGAGATAAAACAGAAGCCAGGTGAGTTAGTTTGGGACGTTGATCAGAAGTTCAAGAGACTAAAAGGTAAGTTGAAGTATCCTATTACAACTATGAAAAATAGACATTTATTTGTTAACTCTTTATTGCCACATTTGAAGTATCCATTGAGGTAGAAAAAGTTTGAAACTCGGGCTGAGGCCTTGCAAGAAGCCTTGCAATTGGAGGAAAACTAGTATAGGAACACAGATCCAGCTGTGGAAGAGATGAGAGAAGATATGAAGAACTTAACATTTTAGTTAAATCAGAATAAGGGATAAGAGAAGACGGAATATGTCTAGTGCACATTATGCAGAACATAAGATCATCATGAGAATGAGTGCCCCACCTTTGCACAGTAATCGGGGATAGGAATGTTGAATAATTTACACACAGGAGGACCATGGTATGAGATATGTAGAAAACATGGACATGATCCTTATAAGTGTTCCATGATGCAAAAGTATCAAATGATTCCCAAGACTACATTTTGTAATTTTTGCAAGTCAGTTGGACATGAAGACAAGGATTGTAGAACCTTGGAAATAATGGAGGAGAGGAAATCAGATACTTTTAGAGTGTAGGGTAAATTAATGATAGGACAACCTACGCAGTTGCATAGTAGAAACAGTATAATAACGCACAACAATTTATATTGTATCTGTAGTATAACAATGCGCAACAGTTTGGAGCACCATCGTAGTATAACAATGAACAATAGTTTCCATCACCACTACAGTATAATAATGCACAACTGCAGTACAACTAGGCACCACAGTATAGTACATCATGCGAAGAAAATCAAGAAAATATAGGAGGATTCATAGGAGGAGGCCATGGAGGAAGAAGATTTGGAGGAGGTTGAGGACCAATAACTTGTCACAACTATAAAAAACCTGGACATTATGCAAGAGATTATCCACAACCACCTACGGAATGTATGTATTTTCGCACAACATACCATGAGACAAAAGATTGTCTGACAAATGTTTAATGGATTGTTGTGGAAAACAGAGAAGAGAATGGGATGAAGATCAATATAATTACTAGAGGTGGAGTGAATACAAGAGTAGTACCAGTGGGTCAGAAAGAATACAACACCTCAACGGAATTTTGATGCACACAAAGAGAAGGAGACATTCAAAGAGGCAATACATGAGATTTTGAAGGAGAATATTGTGTCTACTTCATGTACAAAGCTGGGAGATGGTGTACCAGTGTATGGCATGCCACATCTATTTGATTAGACCAATAGAGAAAAACCATTAGAACAAGTAAGTAATCTGAGAAACTTTTTGGGGTCTTGTGTGAAGTTATTGAATGATAAAAACTCTTTAAAGTATTACAGAGTCTATTAGAAAAGTGCAATTTTGGAGAATATATGAAACTAGAACATAAGATATTTAATCATGTTTGTAATAAGAGAAGAAAAAGTAGGGAGTTTAGGTTGAATGAAAACATTAGAGACTTCAATATGGGGGATATCATACTAGACTTAGGGTCTGAAGTAAATGTTCTTCCTAAGAAGACATGGGAAGATATGGGGGAACCTGCACTTGGATTTTCACCTATTCAGTTGAAGTTATAAAATCAACATAGAGTGGTACCAATTGGTATATTGAAGGGAATACCAGTAGATCTGGATGGGGTGTGCACTATGGAAGACTTTGAGGTGATTGACATAGTAAATAATATGACACCATATCCAACATTGTTGGGTCTAGATTAGGATTTTTACAATCAGGCTATTATCAACTTGGAGACTAGAAAAAAAATCTTTGACTTGGGAGAATACGGATTTATTGTGCCATTAGATCCTTTAGAAGGAGGAAGGTATGTTGAACCTATGATACAAAATTTGATTATAGAAGACATAAACCAATTGTATAGAACTACTGCACGAGAAGAAGATTATGTGAACCCAACAGCAGATGGAATGTTGAGTTGGAGAAGTATTAGTTCCTATGCTTTAGAATATGAAATAATACCATAGAATTGGAAGCAGTGATTTCATGAGTTATCTACTAGAAGATGTGTAAGGATGATGCACACACTAATATGGGTTGGTAAAGAGGTAAGAGAACCTCCTTCTTTTTATGGTCGGAATGATTTAGAGGAATTTTTAACAAAAATGAGTTAGAAGTTTTTGAAAGTCAGAGGTTAACAATTTTGGATATTGCTTTGAAAGATACACCTGCAATTTGGTAGGGTACCCATAAGGATAATATTCATAATTGGTATCAATGCAATCTCGGTTACTGTGCATCAAATTCGATGCAGAACATGATAATATATATGTGGAGAAGTATGAAGGAATAGGAAAACCCAAAGAACATGTAGAAAAATGTATAATTGAATGAATATTAGTACCACCAAAGGAGTGGCCACATCACTTTATTCATACATTGGAAGGAATCCCAAAGAATTGGTACACAGAATTGGAACAACACAGAGAAAGTAAAAATTGGGAGGAGATGCATCAGAAATTTGTCATTACATTTTCATTTGAGAATGAGAGTCCAGAGACAGATACAACAATAAATTTAGTCAGATATAGGATCTTTTAATAACAAGAAGTAGAAATTGTGACATCTTATTAGAACCAGAAGAGACAAACAGTCAGAAAATTGCTACATTGTTATCACATCGCAGAAGAAGACCCAATAGAAGAAAACCTGCGCAACATACATATCACATAAGTTTAAGGGGAAAGAGAAGTAAAAGGTCCACAATTAGAATCAAAAACTTATGCTGCAGATTTGAATATAAAGAAGGAAAATATTGGAACAACATAAAATCCAAAGATTGCAAGTATTGGGGATTATTTGGAAACCCAAATAGTAGAAAGAATAACATAGTTATTGCATGAGTATAGTGATTTGTTTAAAGCAACATTTTCAGAGATAAAAGGAATAGTAGGATAACTTGGAGAGATGAATATCCCTTTGAAACCAAATTCCAGACCAATAAGACAAAGACCTTACAAGTTGAATCCAATGTATAAGTAGAAAGTGAAGGCATAAATTGATAAGATGTTAGAAGTTGGTGTCATAGAACCTGTGGAAGAATCTAAATGATTATCCCTATGGTAGTGCAAGAGAATAAGAAAGGAGGAGTGAGGATATTTTTAGAATTGATGAAGCCGAATGATGATTGTTTGCATGATCCCTTCCCTACTCCATTTACAGATGAAGTTTTGGAGAATGTAGGAGGTCAAGAAGCATATTCATTCACTGATGGATTTTTAGAATATCACCATATCAGAATAGCACCAGAGGATTGACATAAGACTACATTTTCAAAACAATGGGGATCATATCAGTACACAGTGATGTCTTTTGGGTTGAAGAATGCCCCTGCTATTTTTTCAAGAGTAGTAGTAGCTGCATCTAAATACTTTATTCATAAGTTTTTGGAAGTTTATTTGGATGATTGGACAATGTTTATCTTATTGAAAGATCATGTTGAAGTGTTAAGATTGATGTTAGACAGGTGCAGGAAGTGTCAGGTTTCATTGAATATAAAGAAATTCATTTTTAGCGCACCTTTTGGTATTCTATTAGGACATGTGGTGTGTAAACAGGGATTGTTGGTTGATCTTGCTAAAATTGTTCTCATAGTTAACTTACCACCACCCAAATCATTGTGCCAGTTAAAAAGTACAGTTGGTCATACATGCTACTACAAGAATTTTATAAGTGGATATGCACAAATTACTACATCGATGGAGAAATTGTTGAAGAAGGACATTAAGTATCAGTGGAATGAGGAGTGCCAACAAAGTTTGGATATCTTGAAAGAAAAAATGGTGACAAAGCCAATTTTAGTGTTTCCAAATTGGTCAAAAGAATTTCATGTGCATGTGGATGCATCTACAATAGCACTTGGAGCAGTATTAACACAACCAGGAGAAGGTGATATGGATCACCCTATATCATTTTCAAGTAGGAAGTTGCCATATTCAGAAAAAAACAACAATACAATAGAAAGAGAAGGATTGACCATGGTGTATGCATTGCATAAATTTAGACACTATTTGTTAGGCCAACATTTTAAGATGTTTACAGATCATTCTACTCTTAGATATTTAGTCAATAAGCCAATGTTGGGGGAAGAATATGCAGATAGCTACTCTTATTTCAGGAGTTTGACTTTGAAGTAGTGGTGAAGTCTAGAATATTGAATGCATATCAATATCATTTTTCTAGGATAACTAATGGAGAAGAACCAATCAGTTTGGAGGAAAATTTCGTAGATGCACAACTCTTTTAAGTACAGATTGATGATGAATATTTTGTTTACATTATTGAATTTTTTAAGACAGGATTTGCACCAAAGGAATTTAATATTGTGCAGAAGAATAATTTGGTAGATAGACCTGCAATACCAACTAATTGCAGGTCTCTTGTATTAACAAAGAGCATACAACATTTTGAGGAGATGTTTCATGGGGCATGAAAGGCCCATAATTTTAGCATAAGAACATGAAGGAATAGTTGGAGGACATTATGTAGGGAAAGATACTAGGCAGAAGATATTGCACGCAAGATTATGGTGGCCAACATTTCACAAGGATGAAAAAGAGTATTTTCAGAATTACGATGTCTATCAGAGGGCTAGAAATCCATTCAGGAGGGATGAGATGCCATTAGAACCTCAAGTAACTTTGAAATTTTTTGACAAGTGGGAAGTATATTTTGTTGGACCAATTAATCTTCTAGCCAGAAGATCATGAGCAAGGTATATCATTACAATGACATAATATTTAATCAAATGGGATGAAGCAACAACAATAAAGGATTGCAGCGTAGATACTTCAACACGCTTATTATTTGAGCAAGTAGTCACAAAATTTGTATGCCCTAGAATTATGATGATTCATCAAGGGACTCATTTTATCAACAATACTATCGAGTAAATGACTGAAGAATTTGAGATACTTGACTAGAAGAGCATTCCTTACCATCCTCAAGCTAATGGAACAATGGAAGCATTTAACAAGATACTAGAGAATTTTTTAACCAAGATTTGTAATGAGAACATGGATGATTGGGATTTGAAGATACCAACAATGTTATGGGCCTATAGAACTACATGCAAGAAACTTACAGGGAAGACACCTTTCAGATTGGTGTATGGATAGGAAGCAGTAGTTCCTATAGAGTATTTGATAACTACTTTTCGCATTGCAACCATTACAAACATGAAAAGAAATATTTGAACGACTCATGGAATTAGAAGAAGATAGAATTATAGCTGGTTTCCATCAGGAAGTACATAAAGCAAAGGACAAGGCTTGGCATGATAGACACACCAAGAAGAAGAACTTCAAGGAAGGAGATTTGGTTCTCCTCTATGACAGTAAATATTTGCAACAAACAGGGAAATTCAGGATGCATTGGCTAGGGCCATATGAAATCATTTTTTTCATAGATGGAGGTCTTGTGCAGATGCAAGACTTAGCAGGAAAGGAGATGCAAGGATTGACAAATGGTAGTCGACTAAAACTATATAGGGATAGTCGACCTACTAACCCTCAGTAGATACTACACAGAGAAATGCAATTATACATAATGTCTATAGTAGCATGAAAGAGAAGAAAAAGAAGAAAAAGTAGAAAAGGAAGAAAAATAAAAGAAAAAGTAGAAAAAGAGAAGAAACAAAACAAGTGGAAAATTGAGAAAAAACCAAAAATAAGTAAGTAGAGGGATAAGTGGTAGAATGAAAACACAACGCGCTAAGACAGAAAGTGGCAAGAAAAGGAAAAAGGTGATGAGTGAAAAAGTGGAATAAGATAGATCAATTATGATAGAGGTTATAAAAGGGGAAATGAACTAAAAGGTAAACAATTAGTGTGATTTCGAGCAAACAGGAGCAGAGGAGAGAACAAGTTGCGATTGTGTGAGGAGTTGTGAAGAATTCAGCTTACATTTACAATGGAATTTTCCCGAGCTAGAACAATGACACCACCGAAGTTTGAAGCACTAGACCAGTTCACAAGAAGGACAAGAAGCGCCAACAAATCAATAGAGGAGTAAATCAGGGTGGTATATGTAAATGAGATCTCATCGACAAAAATTGAATCAATTATTCTGACGCTGGTCGAGGAGTAGAAACCAAAGAAAGAAGCAGTGGAGGTAAACCAAGCAGAAGAAGGTTGAAACCTGTTGACGGGCGAAACTGTCCATCCGTCAACTGAGAGAGTGGAACCGGTCCGGGGTTGTCTAAATAACCCAAGCCGTTTGGAATGGACCACCCTAACGAGTTTAACGGCTCCGTTGGCCTCTCTAAGGTCTCCTAAGAAAACCAAAGAGAAAAGTTGATCTGAGCTAAGTACTCTAACTAAACTAATAAACAAACTAAACTCTAACTAAATATGAGAGACTAACTAAAATAAAGGAAACTAGAAACTAATAAAACAAAGAAAAGGAAATAATATACTAAATGCACAATATTCTAACTATTCTATCTACAAACTGTAAATTACTCTTATAATAACTCAAATCAACTATCTAATTATCAGTTGTAATATTTCTTATTCACAAATGTACACTATAAACAACCTACAGATTTAATTAAAACCTGTAAAACTCATGTGTTCGCTACCTTAGGATAGTCAAGCGTCTCTTTTTTTATTTTTATATTTTATGATAAAGAAACAAAAACTCCTGAAATTAAACGATCTAATATACTTACTGAAATTAAACAATCTAATATAAATCTAATAAACTTACATCTATATTGAACTACTTAATGAAAACAGTAAACTAAATACTAATTGACCTGGAAACGCTCCAAGTCTGCCCTGTGTATGATTGCTTCTAAGATGTTCGGAGGAGGGAAACTCACACCGTTTAATCCACAAGCTTTTCGGAAATGATCAGCTATGCTTCTTCTTGAAGTATGTTACAGGAAAAACAAGACATAAAAGAAAATCATAACAATCTTCTGATTATAAATTCCTGCAAAAAGGGAAACCTATTATGCAGCAAACTTATATATAACAATTCGATTTATGAAGAAGGCAAAGCTATCATTCACAAATTGAACTAACAACTGTTATGTCTCTTATCTATTTGGAAGAAACAATATATGGATAACAGTAATAAGATTATATCATTTGCATTTGATTTAGATAGCAAAAGTAATACTAAACCATAAACAAGCTGATATACAAAACATGGAACAAAGTGTCGATATATTGAAAAGCAAAAGCTATGACAAAACACCAATTCTGCCCCAGTCTGAATCAAAACTCCATATTCTTGTTCTCCCACAACTGAGGATGATGATTATTACAAAACCATAGGTTTATATAGGTTTCTCACAAGGTAAAACATCCTTGTGAATAATAGCAAATTGTTTTACATAATCTGGGGAAAAATCCCAAAATCTACTAAACTGAGGAAATAAAATGCAAGTAAAATCTGTAGATCATCCCCTAACCGCTCATGACATCTATTGCCAATTCAAATTTTCCTACAATAGAACACAAATATCAAATTAGAAGGATGTTTAATTAAGAAAAAAATAAAAAAAATGACTTTACAGACTTAGCTACAGAATCATCTGATTCTGTAGCTAGTCAAAAATAGCAAACAGGACTAGATATAACCAAATAAAATCAAATCCAAAACTAATTACTAATGATTCAATTATTCCTTAAATTAAACCAAATAAAAAAGAATGCAATCGGGACAGGGTAAGAATGCTCTGTTTTTCTAATTGACATAAAATCGAATCAAATCTTAACAAGACTGTTTCATAAATGCAATCAATGGTAAACCAAATCGTATGAGATACAAAACAATCATTATTGATTTGCATAAGATTCATATCATTTAATCCATTGCCAATATAGAAAATCCGTCACGATTTCATGCATAACTGTATCCATAGAATCCAGCCATAGACTTCGTTCGCTGAGTTTCAAACAGTTCACAGGTATGGTCGTAACTATCATTGACTAGTTATAGTCATAACAGGTTGATATCATTCAGTAATCATACTCTGTAAACATCAACTCAACGATTTTCATGTTTGATCACAATACGGTCAACAGACAGAGGCGCGATAAAATCGACAGAATTCATGAACTGGGCAATAAGCAACACAAATCTTTACTGAGTTAATTATAGAAACCATATCGAAACCCTGAACAGAATCCAATTCAAACAATAATGAGAATCGAATAAGTTGCAATTGGTTATGTATCAACAGAAAAGTATCAGATTTGGTCGAAAGACGTTGAAAATAGTTAACCCATTTATCAATCATATTCATATAGAACATAACCATTTCAAATCGTAGCATTGACTGTATCCGAAAATAGAAATACCAACAAAAGTCTATTTTTAACAACTTCACTTATCAATAGAGCATCCAACTGAAGTTAATTTTGAACAATCATATCTATTTGACGATCCATCGAATCAAAACCAAATCCACTCGAATCTTAAATTATAACGAAAATTGATTCATCAAAACCAAAATTATATACAACAAAGCATGTTTATGTAACAGAGCAGGTGAAATATGTACACAGAGTTTATGAAAGTGTAATATAAATGAGTGAAAGTTATACCAGCACAGTTGCTGAGACTATGTCAATTTTGAATTGACAATTGTTGTAGCAGACTCGACATTTTTGAACAGGATTGAACCAGTAGTTCGTTGCTTCTTGTCGTTGGGTTGCACCTTTGCATTCTGACCAGTGAGCTTTGCCACTTGGTTTTCCAAATCATGGATTTTGGATTGCAACGTTGGGACATCCAAGTAGTATCTTTCCAACCACAACCCACACTGATCGCAAGGTGGAGCAACAGATTGAGTAGTCGAGGGTTTCGATGATTCACCGAGGATTCCATGGGGTGGTTCAATACCAGGGAAGTCAGGGTTATCCCGCAGACAAGGAGGTAAACTCTTGACAAAATCATAAGGAGGTTTGCCACACAAGCCCTCTGAGTAAGGATACTCTTCGGCGAGAAAACATTCAATCTATGAATCAGAGTCTTCGCTGACCATGATAGGCTTTGATTTGGCAGGGGGCTTAGTTTTATTCCTCGCCATGCGAGAGATTAAACTTGCATTTTTCTTGCCTTTAGCATTAGTTTTAGCTTTAGCTTTAGGTCGATTGGTCGCAGGTTTATCAATTTCAACCTGTTTAGTCACATCCATAGGCAAATTCGTAGGTGAGTCGGGTTTACGTTTGGGTAGAAAAACACTATAAGGCACAGGGGGAATAGGCTGGGTTTCAGTCACCATGGGCTTATCAACCTGAGGAGGGTTCGATTCTTCAAAGCCATTACGGTTGAGAAAATCATACCAAGAATCACGACGTAACCCCAATTCATAAACCAAAATCATTTTAATCAACCCCAAATGGAAGAGGCTAGTGTCAGCCTGGCTACGCTTGTACCTTTTAGCCATCTTGAACAAACTTCTATGCAGATAGTGCGGCATATTAATTTTGAAACCCATAAAAACCATCAATAAACGCAGGTGAAACAAGAAAATGAATCCGTACCTGCCCTCACAAGTAACGAATTGCTTGATTATCATTAGGAGATCATACCAGCGTGGTTTTAGCATTTTTGCAGGCAAGCCTTTGTCGCAGGAGTTCACCATTCGAGACTGGAATAACAATGTCCATGGGACATCATCCACCTTACAACTTTTGGACCACTTCTGTCACGTAACAGGCAGGCTGGTTGCCGAGCTAAGAAACTGTTCATTGATTTCGAGTTGCATATCTCCAACTTTGGCTCGGCAGCCATCGAATGATAATGCAAATTGTCGAGCCACAATAGGACTGTAACCATCGAATTTCCTTATGAACGAGAGCCATCCGAATTTTTCCAAGTCGCTATAAGCGCCATCAAACATGAGCAGTGCTTGGCACCCATTAGGCTTGGCCCTTACGATAGGAGCCATGGCTTCTGTGCATGATAGGGTTTGAACCGCACAAAACAATGCATAGGGTCGAAAAACGATAGGGCTTAACAGCTTCAGTGCTCAAAGAGGCAAGGATTAATTGCAAGCGTGCGAAGGTGGTGGGATTAACACTGCCATGCAGTGTATTAATAACTGAGTACAGTTTTGTTCCATCCATAATCATAATCGTTTAAACCATATGTATCGGCCAACCAACTAGGTGTACAACCATATCAACGTGCCAGTCATCCAATGTAGAATCAACACCATATGTTATATTCATGCACCAAGTGTACAGTTCAATCCAACATGAAATCCAACGATCCATCATATCAATCATATTAACAAACACATAGAACAATGTTAATCCAATCATGCGAATGTATAGTTCGAAACTATGATCGTTCATTTGTAAAATCAAACTCACATACCAATGCACCAAGCAACGATTCAAACTATAAAATTGAAATCCAAAAGATTAATCAATGTGCCTTTGTAAAACTCAAACCATTGCCATTTCATATCAAATCAAACTTATAATATTGCCAATGCATTTGTTGCATATTCAAATGTTTACATTTCAAAGTTTTTAGAACATTGCAACAAAAGATCTCGTATAATCAATAAGTCATGAGCTCATAGCAATAAGGATCAAAGCATATAAGACCAAAATCAATCATGACCTTTATAAGTCAAATGTAACCAGTAACTCTTCATGCTCAATGGCTTAGTAATCAAATAGATCCAAATGCGCAATCAAGGTAAGAGCAGGCCAAAGGACATAAGTTTGAAAGAATCTTTTGTAGTCATGTGATAAACCAATGGTCAAGTGTCTTTCAGAAAAATCAATAAAAGATGACGACAGTCCAAACAACGAAAGAGGTGTTTTCACACTTTCAGTTGTGAAAACTAAATCGAAACCAAATTGCAATTGTCACACAAATGAAACAAATGTCTAGTTGCACAATGCGACGATGATTTGTCGTTTATAAGACAAGAGGTGTAGGCAGCTTTTTTAAGAGAAATAAAAAAATAATAATTGGCTGCCAACAATGGCGACATGCTGGGAGAAGCAGTTATCTCTGTTAAAAGAAACGAATTCAGATCAGGACAGCAAAGAAAAAATCGACTTAAAACAACAACCAGAAAATCGTACTTAAAATCATCATCTACTATCTTTTCCAGTGATGTTTTAAAAGACGCAAACCAATAACAGTCTTAAAGATCAGCAAGTCATGATTTTTATGATAAAATCTTCAATACTGTTGGCATGGCCACTACTGCCAGCAGGCGTCCATAGCCTCGACAAGGTTTCCATTTAACCCACTCAGACGTCTTTATCCTGTCAAGAAGTTCTAGATTAGAATAAAGGACTTTTAAAAGAGGTTTCTTATTTTTTTATATTTTCATTTACCCGACATTGCTTCGCTGCCAGCGGGCCTGTTCAGTACCCCGGTGAAGTTGTCTTGACACCATGCTTGCATTTACCCACTGCCAGCGGACCTGTTCAGCATCCTGACGGGTTTACAAACACTTCCCACAGCTCTTATTTTCATTTTTATTTTATTTTTCTTTTATAAATAGCTGAGCGGGGTGACGTTGAAAAATCTTGATATTTTCTCATAATTTTCAGACCTCATCAGATTTTTTATTTTTTTTTAAATACTGTCCTTATTCATCTCCAGAAATGTTTTATTTCTAAAACAACTTACTTAGACAGGGAGGCATCCTTTTTTGAGTCATTCCTTTACGAAAAGGGACAGCGTAAAAAGATAAAGATGATCATGACAAACTTCACTTAGAGATTGAAATAGTAAACTTCTTTCAAACAACATTTTTCGATATCATTTTCAGAAATATATATCACTGATGTTTGTACAGTCTTTCATAAGTTATTTCAGCGAAGAGATTTTCTTATAGTCTTTGTCTGAATGGCTCAGTGTACAGGCATGCATATGTTTCAAAAAACACACCAAACCGATCAATCAAATCAAAATCAAAACGAAAACAAAGGCAAAAATATAAAAGGAAATATTTACATAATATACAAGGATAAAAAAAATCAAGCAAAGTATCTTTTCAGGGCTTGGCCATTCACCGGATAGGTGTCAAGCTGCCCTTCAAGACTTTGCAAATGAAAGGAACTAGGACCCAACTTTTCAGCAATCAAAAATGGCCCAAGCCACAAATTTTGAAATTTAGTGTGTTCACCCTTCCCTTCGTGTGGTTTGTCCCACTTTAAGACGAGATCACCAACTTCAAAATTTCTATCAGAAGCAGAATTAGAATCGAACCAGCTTTTAATCAGTTGTTGATGTTGATCTAGTTTATGCTTGTCTTGGGTTCTTACTTCTTCTAACTTCATCAAAGCGTTAATACGGCTCTCTAAAGGGGGACATTCTTCTTCTTGAACCTTTTGTGATAATTGAAGCGAAGGAAGAAGAACATGAGGAGGAAAAATGGCTTCTTTGCCATATACGAGGAAAAAGGGGGAATTACCTATAGCATCTTTGGGTGTTACCCTATCATCCCACAGTGCATTCAGCAGCGCATTGTGTTAGTTCTTATGATTTTCAACCATGGTTCTCTTGATAATCTTGATCAAGTTCTTGTTTATTGATTCTGCTAAGCCGTTACCCTGGGGGTAGTAACTCGCGGAATACTTAAGCTTTATTCCTTTTTCTAAGGCAAAGTCACTCATCTCAAGAGAGGAAAAGTATGAAGCATTATCAAAGACTAGACAATCAAGGATGCCAAAACGGGTAATGATATTCGAGTTAAGAAAAGCGATCACCTGACTTGTGTTAATAGTTCTTAGCGCGACGACTTCAGACCATCGAGTAAAGTAATCAGTGGCTGTCACAATATACTTGTGATGTTGTGAGGATGGAGGGTTAATAGGACCAATGATATCAAGGCCCCATTGCTGGAAAGGAGAATCAACTGTGACGGGTTGCAAGGGGAAGGCTGGTTTTTGCAATCGCCCTGATGCTTTCTGACAAATGATACATTTTCGGCACAAGGCGTGGGCGTCTCTAAAAAGCGTTGGCCAGTAATAATGATCAGAATCTGGACCAGGGGTCTAAAAAATGCTCAATTTTCAAAGTGCTCGGAATGCAACGAAAATGGTGCCATTGCGTCCGTCTCGTTCTCCTGATTCCGGCGGTATATTTATTTTCGCAAACGGAGTTCGTATGGAGAAGTTATCGAGGTCTGTTCGCCGGGCCAAACAGGTGAAAAAAAATTATGCTGACTGGGCAGGCCGTACTGCCACGTGGCAGGGCCGTACAGTCTACGTGGCCATCCGTATAGGACACGTGGCAGCACCAGGGTGTGCCACGTGTCAGGCGGTTTTGGACTTTTTGGCATGAAAATTAACCAATCTTGAGGTGACATGTGTCACCACTGGATGGGTGACACGTGGCACCAGGATGACGTCAGCCGTACGCGTGGCGCTGGCGTGGCAGAGTATACGTGGCAGGGGACGTGGCAGCTGATGTGGCATTGACTGGTCAAGTGGTGACATGGCAGATCCGTATTGGTTGTTAACGGGTGAATTATGTTGTGACACGTGGCTTTCAGCTGGGCGAATTATAGGGTGCCACGTGGCCCAATTAAGGGTTGCCACGTGGCACCCATCTGTTGACTATTGGTTGGTTTAATTAAAAGTTTTTGGAGGCCGCGGGGTTCGACCCCCGGACGATTTTCAAAGTGCTCGGAATGCAACGAAAACGGTGCCATTGCGTCCGTCTCGTTCTCCTGATTCCGGCGGTATATTTATTTTCGCAAACGGAGTCCGTATGGAGAAGTTATCGAGGTCTGTTCGCCGGGCCAAACAGGTGAAAAAAAATTATGCTGACTGGGCAGGCCGTACTGCCACATGGCAGGGCCGTACAGTCTACGTGGCCGTCCGTACAGGACACGTGGCAGCACCAGGGTGTGCCATGTGTCAGGCGGTTTTGGACTTTTTGGCATGAAAATTAACCAATCTTGAGGTGACACGTGTCACCACTGGATGGGTGACACGTGGCACCAGGATGACGTCAGCCATACGCGTGGCGCTGGCGTGGCAGAGTATACGTGGCAGGGGACGTGGCAGCTGATGTGGCATTGACTGGTCAAGTGGTGACATGGAAGATCCGTATTGGTTGTTAACGGGCGAATTATGTTGTGACACGTGGCTTTCAGCTGGGCGAATTATAGGGTGCCACATGGCCCAATTAAGGGTTGCCACGTGGCACCCATCTGTTGACTATTGGTTGGTTTAATTAAAAGTTTTTGGAGGCCGCGGGGTTCGACCCCCGGACCTCCCAATTGGCAACGACTTAACATATGTCCACTAACCACTAGCCCACGCGTGGCCCTTTGTTTATTATACGAGTTTGTAAGCATTTGAATTAAACAAATAGTATTGGTGGCGGGGGGTCGGGCCAGGGCTAAGCCCCGGCCCCAGGTTTCATGCGTTTAATATATGACCGAGACCTATTAAATGTACGCGTGGGAATCCAAATAGTTAACAAAGCCCCGGTTCTATACACTTTATAATGTGACCAAAACACTTATAAAAGGTTAGCGCATGGTTTGTGTTGGGTTATAAACTATGGTCCTATTCTATTGAAGTGACCATGTTATTCGCGTGGTGTTTGCCAATTAAACCGAGGTTTTAATATTACATGTGACCAAAGCTGCTAACCGCGCGGGAGTATATTGCATTTACAACCGGGGTCTATGGGTTACACATGACCGCGATACTGTTGTGTTGGCGCGCGGGTTTCAATTGGAATGTTGTTATATTGTATATAACACATATAATGTTTGCCACGGTTCTTTTACATTTCAATATGACCATTCCGGTTGTTAAATGGCGCGCCGGGGGGATTCAAACGTTTATGCCACGGTTCTATGAACCTTATTATGTGACCGATACCCATTTCAAACGGTTGGCGCATTTTTTGGAGCGGGAGTCCACCAAGTTTGGTCTTTTTCTATTATTAGGTAAACTAACTCCAACTACTCCAATTTTAGTGGAGTTTTGTTGAGAAAAAGAAGGGGAGTTTGTTTTTGGCATAACTGGAGCTAGGGAAAACCTTTCTTCACGAAATTTTGGTCGATTTTGGGTCTCTTGGACCTTCTGGAGCCACTGGAGCAGGTTTCAGAGCCATAAGAGGTCATTTGCAGGTGATTTGGATTCGTGGAAGTTTCAGGGTCACTAGGGAGCCTTAAAGCCCTCATTGTTTGAGGCATTGCTTGGATGAGCACACATCCATTTTCTGAGACTGAATAGTCATTCTTGACTGATTAATATGCTCTGAACACATTGGGATAGGTTGCAGATCCATTGGAGGACTTCTACAGGTATTTTTGTCTCATTCTTGCTCAAGGAAGCTTGGAGGCCACTTGTAGAAGAGGTCATTGTTGGATAAGCCATTGTCCATTTGCAGAGTTTTTACAGTCATTTTTGGGGTTTTAATGTATTCTGAATCCAATGGTACAGTCAGTAAATCCATTGGAGTTGAGCAGCAGCTTGTAATGATCATTTGACACATTAATCCCAAAGAGCCAAGTCCATTGAAGGAGGCTCAAGGAGACGTAGCCCAGAGAGGGGTGAACTCCTTTATCATCTTGGTATTGCTGTGATTTTTATGTGTTATTTGCTGCACTTTTTATGGCTGTGTATTGATTCATAACACATATTTAAGCATGTAAAAGAATCTTTCTTCACACATATACATTGCAAAGAAGAACTAGGAACTTAACACATAAACCCTCTTGCACATTTTAAACACATGAAGCAAGGTCCTATTAAGGTTTAATTTAATGAGGAAAATGGATACCTTGCACCCTTAAACAAGTACATTCCATTTTTAGATCAAATAACTAGCTCTTAGGACTTTATGAGCAGTGGTATCACCGCCGAAGTGACCACCAGCTTCTCCTGCATGAAACTCGAGCAAAACTTTCTCTGCTTCGTCCTTTTCAAGACAACGCATCAGTACGCTATCAAAATTCTGACGATACAGTATATCGTTCACTAGATGAAAGGAGGCGGACTTTAGTCTCAAAGATCTTCTCTTGGCAGGGTCAAGGTGACGGGGTGCTGATCCATGTTCAAGATAAAATCTAATATCGTCATACCAAGGACTTACGAGGTTTTGTGTGCAACAAATCAAACTCTGATTGCGTTGTTCTAGGTCCGACGTATCATTATTTTCTTGGTGTTTAGTTTCTGAATCAACTACCAATTTACACAACCCCTGGCCTCTCACGATTTGGGCTGGAGTGATTTCTAGGTCATACTCCTGTAAGGAGGTGATCCAGTTGGCTCTTTTCTCTCCTAACTCTTTTTGCACTAACAAGTTCCTGACGACAGGGTAGGGGACAATGACCTTGGTCCTTGACTTCAAAAGATAAGACCAGAAATGCTTAACTACCTTGAAGACAGCGTAGGCTTGCCGATCGACCACTGGGTAGTTAAGTTCAGCACCTTTGAAAGCAGAGCTCATAAAGGCGATGGGTACTTCATTGTTCTCGGCATTCTTCTGAGTTAGAACCGCGGCATAGGAAAGATCAGAGGAAAAAGTATAGAGTGTAAAGTCTTGAGAGAAATCAGGGCTCATGAGAGACGGAGCATCAATTATAGCCTTCTTTATATCGTTAAAAGCTTGGTTTTCAGTGGGTCCCCATTGATATTGGGTGTCCTTCTTAATCAGGTTCTGGAGAGGTCTGACCATTTCGGAGAAACTGGGGACAAATCTTCTCACGAAATTAATCTAGCCTAGGAAGGACTGCATGGATTTCTTGGAAGTAGGTGGGGGAAGTTTGGCGATGAATTGGGTCCTCTCAGGGTCAATAATCATTCCATCACTAGACACAATGAATCCTAGTAGTTTACCCTGTTCCACTGCAAAGATGGATTTCTTAGGGTTCAAGGAGATGCCGAATTTATGACATCGTAGCAGAACGGCTCGTAGATGAGCTAGATGATCATCTTTGTTTTTAGAATAAACGGTCACATCATCTAGGTAGACTACCACGGAGTGATTGATCAAGCCTCAGAAAGCAATATCCATTGCTCTCTGAAAGGTAGCACTAGCATTAATCAATCCAAAGGGCATTTTGCGATAAGCATAAGTGCCCCATGGGGTACGGAAGGTAGTTTTTAATTGGTCTGACGGGGACATTAAAACTTGGTTGTATCCAGAGAAACCATCCAATAAGGATAGCCTCTCGGAACCAGATACTTGTTGAAGTATCTGTTCCATGGGAGGGACAGGATAATTATCTTTATCAGACGCTTTGTTGAGGTTCCGGAAATCGACACAAAGTCGAATTTCTCCATTTTTCTTCCACACTGGGACAAGGTTGGATACCCATTGAGTGTTTCTAATAGGAAAAATTATTTTAGCACTTAGGAGTTTATTCAATTCTTTTTGTACGGTCGGTTCTAGCTTGGGATGCATTTTCCTCAGTTTTTGTTGGAAAGGCAAGGTTTGAGGCTTCATTGGGATGACATGCTGTATAATATTAGGATTGAATGTTTTAAGATCATAGTAAGTCCAAGCAAATAAATCCTTAAATTCTTTAAATAATTTAACAAAAGCATCTTTTTCTTGTTTAGAACAGCCCAAGCCTAAGTTGATACATTGAGGGTTTTCACTGGTTCCTAAATTGACTTTTTCATAAGACAATGAGGAACTGTTGGTTTTACAATTGACCGTTTTTTTGAATTTATCCTCAAAATCATAAAACTTTTCTAATCTAGCAACCGATTTGGGTAAGGAATTTACCATGTCCGATAGAGCTTCGAGAGATTTCGGATTAGGTATTACCGTAAAGTCATGCGAATTGTCGTCGTGTGTTTGTTCATCTATCACAGCACTTTGGAAGGTTTCCTCCATGTGCAGAGAGTCAATGATCTGCTGATCATCGTCAAATACTCTCCAGTTTGTGATATTGTCTGGAACAGATGGTCGAAACAATAGCTCCACGGAGAATGCGTTTGGGGATAAGCCTTCTGCAGGAAGAAGTTTAGAAGCAACATTAGCTAGTAGATCTTCTTCAGTATTATTAGATATAGGAATGGAATTTATATTAAAAGCAGAGAACTTGTTTATTAAACTCCATACCTCAGATTGGTAACATTTGAGATGCGGGGTAAGACAATGTATAGAATTTCTCACCTGTCTAACCAATATCTCTGAGTCGCCAAATACAATTAGATTTTGAATGTGCATGTCCAAATCTTTTCTGATACCTTGTAACAAAGCCTCATATTATGCGACATTGCTAGTACATTCAAATTCTAATCTACAAGCCAATAATGTTTTGTTACCTGCCGGATCAATGATGATGCAGCCTACACCAACTCCTTTAGATTTGGAACCGTCAAAATATAAAGACCAAATTTGATTTTTATCGGGCTCACCAGATTGTAGGATAGAAGTTGTTGGTCGCGTACATGCTAAGATCTCGGACTGTTGTTCTGGATTGTTGATAGGTGAAACTTCATCCATGAAATTTCCGAAGAAGGTGTCCATCCCTTGGACTTCAGGTGAATCAGCCGGAGATGTATATGGTTCATTGGGGTCATTCAAGTCTGTTACCGTGAACTTGAGGTAACGCTCACGATTCACCCTGATCTTCTTGGGCTTACCGTTTTCTGGAAGCCATAAATGAGACCAGTCCGTTGCGAAGTAACCATGGAGCTGCTCCGACCAGTTCCTGCTCAAAAACATACCATATACTTCTAGAATATCCACCACAATTCTATCAATGACTTGATGAACCTTAGGGTTAGACGATAATATAATCAATACATTTTTCAATTCGCCCATAACTTTAACATCTGTTCGATCAAGCTGTATGATTTTCAAAGAAGATGGTTCTACTTCGGCGTTAATCTTTTGGCAGACTGACCAAGGCATCACATTTGATGATGCTCCTGAGTCAACCATACAATTATGCACATTTCTTTTGAAGATTTCGAAAGTTAAAAGAAAAGGAGGAACATTCTTGCGAGTACTTAGAGTTGTAGATTGAGGTTTCTTACTCGCATTCTCTAAAACTACTTTATCTGAATTATTCACACTATTTACATTGTTCTTTACATTATTTACATTTGGTATAAGAAGGCTTCCTTTATCTTAAGGATCAAGATTGATTTTAGTGGAAGTCTTATGTGGCACTTTGCTTTGCACAACCTTATTACTGTTTGAATTACCATTCTTGCCATTGTCTAAAATATTTTGCAACATCTTCTGTAACAAAAATGGAAATTTCAACAACTCATAAATAGAAATGTTAGCCCTTAATTTCTTAAGATCTTCAACAACATCATAATCTATTTTAGGGCTAGCGTTACTCTGTTTAGTTTCTACTGATTTAGATGGCTTTGGAGGTAGAGTTGTGGTGTTATCGGCAGGAGGTTTGTTTGCGGTCTTGCTCCTAGTATTGTAAGGGTGCACAGTCTCAAAGTTAGCTTGGAAGATATTATTCTAGAGGTGACCAAAGATATTTGAAGAAGACTCTTCTTCTTGGGTTGTTTCCTGCTCGACTTCCTCTTGAGGAATGTCAGGAGGGATCAAGTCATCTTGGGCTCCTAGAATTGTCTATAGAGCACATTGCAAAATTTCTAGGTTCAAGCCTTCAGGGTTTGGATTAGGCCGGCTTTGGGGAAAAGGCTTTCGGAAAGGAGGTTTGTAGGGTCCTTTACTCGAAGAGGCTTCCTCAGTTGACCATTTTAAATCGATAACTTGATTAGATAACTTTTGTACAACTTTGGTTAAATTTTCCAAATCAGAATTTTCGGATGGTGTTTTGTTTTATGTAGGTCTGGGGAGAATTTCAATCTTCTTCTTGGAAGAAGAAATAGTCTCAGTTTCGTTACTAGAAGAATCCTTAAGACTAAGAATGTCTTTTTCAATTTGCGTAGCCTCTTCAAAGGCTTCTAACAACGTGGCCTTTTTGGATCTTTTCACCCAAATAGATATACTTTGATGTAGAGCTTTGGTGTAGTAAGCTATTACAAGACTCTCAGCAGGCATAGAGTCTGCAGGGATTCTATTCTTAAGTGTTAAAAATCTTTGATTAAAATCTTTAACTTTTTCTTTTGCATTCATTTTTAAGTTTGAAAGATCCATAACCAAGACTTCCGGAGGTTTTCCATCTCCGAATTTTTCCAAAAAACATGACTCAAACTTTTCCCAAGACACTATAGTGTGAGGCTATTGGGCAAAGTACCAAGTGGATGCATTACCCTCAAAGGTGTAAGGGAACAACCTACAGACAACATCTTCATGCTCAACGTTACGGAGTCTGATGGCTAACATAAATTTTTTCATATGATCTTTAGCTATTTGTTTTGAATCGGGATCAAACTTAGGAAGCCATTTCTCCGGGTGCTTAGGTAAAGGGTGTTGGGATCCAGGTACAGCTACGGCATCCTGGTCCAACCAAGGTCTAGCAGGGTTGTTCTGATTTTCCATTGGGGATGGAGGTGTGGAAGCCTGAGAAGGTGGTTTTCCTTCGTCAGAAGAGGAATCTCCTCCAGAGGAAGAAGGATATGAGGGAGGTGGTGAAGGAGGTATCCCATATCCTCCTGCAGTAGGATTTGTGTTTGGATCTGTAGGATTCACAGTAAGGTCTATATCACCTAGTTGTTCTCTAACTTCAGAGAAGTCTAAAGGTTGACCCCACGGGCGATTTGGTTGCCTAAGACTAGCAAAGACTTTATGTGATTTGATAAGAGATTGTCTAAAAATTTCTTGTATATCACCACCTGTAGGATTAGGGGTTGCTGGCTCAACTGTGATCTGTGGATCTTCGATTTAAGTAGTTGCTATTTGAGGGGGGATACTATCGAATGAATGGCTTCTAGTCACTATAGGGGAGTGATTAGGGGGTGGAGGAGTCTTGCAACCACCTCATGGTTTGGCCCTCCTTCTAGCGCCATTTGTTGACGGGTGAAACTGTCCATCTGTCAACTGAGAGAGTGGAACCGGTCCGGGGTTGTCTAAATAACCCAAGCCGTTTGGAATGGACCACCCTGACGAGTTTAATGGCTCTGTTGGCCGCTCTAAGGTATCCTAAGAAAACCAAAGAGAAAAGCTGATCTGAGCTAAGTACTCTAACTAAACTAATAAACAAACTAAACTCTAACTAAATACGAGAGACTAACTAAAATAAAGGAAACTAGAAACTAATAAAACAAAGAAAAGGAACTAATATACTAAATGCACAATATTCTAACTATTCTATCTACAAACTGTAAATTACTCTTATAATAACTTAAATCAACTATCTGATTATCAGTTGTAATATTTCTTATTCACAAATGTACACTATAAACAACCTACAGATTTAATTAAAACCTGTAAAACTCATGTGTTCGCTGCCTTAGGACAGTCAAGCGTCTCTTTTTTGATTTTTATATTTTATGATAAAGAAACAAAAACTACTGAAATTAAACGATCTAATATATTCACTGAAATTAAACAATCTAATATAAATCTAATAAACTTACATCTATATTGAACTACTTAATGAAAACAGTAAACTAAATACTAATTGACCTGGAAACGCTCCAAGTTTGCCCTGTGTATGATTGCTTCTAAGCTGTTCGGAGGAGGGAAACTCACACCGTTTAATCCACAAGATTTTCAGAAATGATCAGCTATGATGCTTCTTGAAGTATGTTAGAGGACAAACAAGACATAAAAGAAAATCATAACAATCTTCTCATTATAAATTCCTGCAAAAAGGGAAACCTATTATGCAGCAAACTTATATATAACAATTCGATTTATGAAGAAGCCAAAGCTATCATTCAAAAATTGAACTAACAACTGTTATGTCTCTTATCTAATTGGAAGAAACAAGATATGGATAACAGTAATAAGATTATATCATTTGCATTTGATTTAGATAGCAAAAGTAATACTAAACCATAAACAAGCTGATATACAAAACATGGAACAAAGTGTCGATATATTGAAAAGCAAAAGCTATGACAAAACACCAATTCTGC
>ML780245.1:222859-236097 GCA_009831015.1 Picea engelmannii
GTTCTCCCACAACTGAGGATGATGATTATTACAAAACCATAGGTTTATATAGGTTTCTCACAAGGTAAAACATCCTTGTGAATAATAGCAAATTGTTTTACATAATCTGGGGAAAAATCCCAAAATCTACTAAACTGAGGAAATAAAATGCAAGTAAAATTTGTAGATCATCCCCTAACTGCTCATGACATCTATTGCCAATTCAAATTTGCCTGCAATGGAACACAAAGATCAAATTAGAAGGATGTTTTATTAAGAAAACAATAAAAAAAATGACTTTACAGACTTAGCTACAGAATCATCTGATTCTGTAGCTAGTCAAAAATAGCAAACAGGACTAGATATAACCAAATAAAATCAAATCCAAAACTAATTACTAATGATTCGATTATTCCTTAAATTAAACCAAATAAAAAAGAATGCAATCGGGATAGGGTAAGAATGCTCTGTTTTTCCAATTGACATAAAATCGAATCAAATCTTAACAAGACTGTTTCATAAATGCAATCAATGGTAAACCAAATCGTATGAGATACAAAACAATCATTATTGATTTGCATAAGATTCATATCGTTTAATCCATTGCCAATATAGAAAATCCGTCACGATTTCATGCATAATTGTATCCACAGAATCCAGCCATAGACTTCGTTCGCTGAGTTTCAAACAGTTCACAGGTATGGTCATAACTATCATTGACTAGTTATAGTCATAACAGGTTGATATCATTCAGTAATCATACTCTGTAAACATCAACTCAACGATTTTCATGTTTGATCACAATACATTCAACAGAAAGAGGAACGATAAAATCGACAGAATTCATGAACTGGGCAATAATCAACACAAATCTTTACTGAGTTAATTATAGAAACCATATCGAAACCCTAAACAGAATCCAATTCAAACAATAATGAGAATCGAATAAGTTGCAATTGGTTATGTATCAACAGAAAAGTATCAGATTTGGTCGAAAGACGTTGAAAATAGTTAACCCATTTATCAATCATATTCATATAGAACATAACCATTTCAAATCGTAGCATTGACTGTATCTGAAAATAGAAATACCAACAACAGTCTGTTTTTAACAACTTCACTTATCAATAGAGCATCCAACTGAAGTTAATTTTGAACAATCATATCTATTTGACGATCCATCGAATCAAAACCAAATACACTCGAATCTTAAATTATAACGAAAATTGATTCATCAAAACCAAAATTATATACAGTAAAGCATGCTTATGTAACAGAGCAGGTGAAATATGTACACAGAGTTTATGAAAGTGTAATATAAATGAGTGAAAGTTATACCAGTGCAGTTGCTGAGACTATGTCAATTTTGAATTGACAATTGTTGTAGCAGACTCGACATTTTTTAACAGGATTGAACTAGTAGTTCGTTGCTTCTTGTCGTTGGGTTGCACCTTTGCATTCTGACCAGTGAGCTTTGCCACTTGGTTTTCCAAATCATGGATTTTGGATTGCAACCTTGGAACATCCAAGTAGTATCTCTCCAACCACAACCCACACTGATCGCAAGGTGGAGCAACAGATTGAGCAGTCGAGGGTTTCGACGATTCACTGAGGGTTCCATGGGGTGGTTCAATACCAGGGAAGTCAGGGTTATCCCACAGACAAGGAGGTAAACTCTTGACAAAATCATAAGGAGGTTTTCCACACAAGCCCTCTGAGTAAGGATACTCTTCGGCGAGAAAATGTTCAATCTTTGAATCAGAGTCTTCGCTGACCACGATAGGCTCTGATTTGGCAGGGGGCTTAGGTTTATTCCTCGCCAGGCGAGAGATTAACCTTGCATTTTTCTTGCCTTTAGCATTAGTTTTAGCTTTAGCTTTAGGCCGATTGGTTGTGGGTTTATCAATTTCAACCTGTTTAGTTACAGCCATAGGCAAATTCGTAGGTGAGTCGGGTTTAGGTTTGGCTAGCAAAACGCTATAAGGCACAGGGTGAATAGGCTGGGTTTTGGTCACCATGGGCTTATCAACCTAAGGAGGGTTTGATTCTTCAAAGCCTTTACGGTTGAGAAAATCATGCCAAGAATCACGACGTAACCCCAATTCATAAACCAAAATCATTTTAATCAACCCCAAATGGAAGAGGCTGGTGTCAGCCTGGCTACGCTTGTACCTTTTAGCCATCTTGAACAAACTTCTATGTAGAAAGTGCGGCATATTAAGTTCGAAACCCATAAAAACCATCAATAAACGCAGGTGAAACAAGAAAATGAACCCGTACCTACCCTCACAAGTAACGAATTGCTTGATTATAATTAGGAGATCATACCAGTGTGGTTTTAGCATTTTTGCAGGCAAGCCTTTGTCGTAGGAGTTCACCATTCGAGACTGGAATAACAATGTCCACGGGCCATCATCCACCTTACAACTTTTGGACCACTTCTGTCCCGTAACAGGCAGGCTGGTTGCCGAGCTAAGAAACTGTTCATTGATTTCGAGTTGCATATCTCCAACTTTGGCTCGGCAGCCATCGAATGATAATGCAAATTGCCGAGCCACGATAGGACTGTAACCATCGAATTTCATTATGAACGAGAGCCATCCGAATTTTTCCAGGTCGCTATAAGCGCCATCAAACATGAGCAGTGCTTGGCACCCGTTAGGCTCGGCCCTTACGACAGGAGCCATGGCTTCTATGCATGATAGGGTTTGAACCGCACAAAACAATGCATAGGGTCGAAAAACAATAGGGCTTAACAGCTTCAGCGCTCAAAGAGGCAAGGATTAATTGCAAGCGTGCGAAGGTGGTGGGATTAACACTGCCATGCAGTGTATTAATAACTGAGTACAGTGTTGTTCCATCCATAATCATAATCGTTTAAACCATATGTATCGGCCAACCAACTAGGTGTACAACCATATCAACATGCCAGTCATCCAATGTAGAATCAACACCATATGTTATATTCATGCGCCAAGTGTACAGTTCAATCCAACATGAAATCCAACGATCCATCATATCAATCGTATTAACAAACACTTAGACCAATGTTAATCCAATCGTGCCAATGTATAGTTTGAAACTATGATCGTTCATTTTTAAAATCAAACTCACATAACAATGCACCAAGCAACGATTCAAACTATAAAATTGAAATCCAAAAGATTAATCAATGCGCCTTTGTAAAACTCAAACCATTTCCATTTCATATCAAATCAAACTTAGAATATTGCCAATGCATTTGTTGCATATTCAAATGTTTACATTTCAAAGTTTTTAGAACATTGCAACAAAAGATCTCGTATAATCAATAATTCAAGAGCTCATAGCAATAAGGATCAAAGCATATAAGACCAAAATCAATCATGAACTTTATAAGTCAAATGTAACCAGTAACTCTTCATGCTCAATGGCTTAGTAATCAAATAGATCCAAATGCGCAATCAAGGTAAGAGCAGGCCAAAGGACATAAGTTTGAAAGAATCTTTTGTAGTCATGTGATAAACCAATGGTCAAGTGTCTTTCAGAAAAATCAATAAAAGACGACGGTAGTCCAAACAACGAAAGAGGTGTTTTCACACTTTCAGTTGTGAAAACTGAATCGAAACCAAATTGCAATTGTCGCACAAATGAAACAAATTTCTAGTTGCACAATGGGACGATGATTTGTCGTTTATAAGACAAGAGGTGTAGGTAGCTTTTTTAAGAGCAATAAAAAAATAATAATTCGCTGCCAACAAAACCCTAGCACATAAGGAAACCCTAACATATTAAAAACATGAGTAGTGCACACACAGGGGGAACAAAGTGAAGAATATGATGAGCAGACAGAATCAAATGAACTCAAGGAAGCATAAAACCCTAGGGCAGAACAACAGGACAACAACAAAGTCTAGGACATGGAGGAAGAAATACAGATCGTGACAATAGGTCCATCAAAGAATACAACAAGACCAACAATACTAGTAGCACACACATAGAAGTGAGTTTCACTGTCATTTCCCCAAATTATAGAGTTAGTAATAACTATAGAGGATATGGTGGGGTTTGTTCCCAAACTAAGGTAAATAGATCACGATGTCAGAGAGGTGGCTAAGTTTATGGAGCTTGCGTAGGAAATTAATATGGATAATAAAGGGATAATTTCGATAGGAGTCCCAATTTTAGAACCCAAACAGTGGATTACAGGGTTGTACAATTCATGCATCATGAATTTGGTAGAAATCCCACACTTTGGTAGGGGGAAAGATGTCAATACCTGCGTGAAGCAACTACGTGCAAGAGTACATGGGGGATTTTTGTGGATGGAAAGACCTATCCCAATTTCTATAGAAATAATTGAAAATATTATAGGGCTTCCAACAGATGGGGTGAAGCCAAATAAGTATTTAGAGGATAAGCCGAAGTAAAAGACAATTGCAGAAGAAGTAAAATACAAATTTGGCACTAACAGGGGAAGTAGAGGCATGATTATGAAAAACATAAATGAGTCATCCACAAGATTCATGACAAAGTTGATGGCTTGCAAGTTACTTAGAAAATGTCACAAGGAAGAAGCACCAGCATGAGTGGTAGAAACAGTCATGCAGTGTGTGAAGGGGACATTACTCAATTGGGCATTGTATTTTCTCAACCTATTTTTGGAAGATTGCATAGATGCACATGATTTTGGGATGGAGTTCCATTATTATTGGTTGTTGATTTTGATAGCCTTAGTGGCATGGGGAGAACTAAAATACTCATCCTTCTTTGACAGAAGAGGAAGTTTCTACGCAAAAAGGTATATAACCCTATGGAACAATACATATCTGAAGCAAAGGAAAGCTAATACCAAAATTTTTGGCATGTATCCTGAGGAGATGCAGGAAAAGATAGTAGAGACATGGAGGATCTCACTAGAAGTGGTGAAGGATAATGAAGGGATAGAAAATTTCAAAGCATCCAGACACAACATGTGGATACAATCAAGGAGAGACCCCAATATTAAATGGTTGGAGATGCAGTACTGTATCAAAATAGAAGAAGTACAATGTGTGATAGGGGAATGGAAAAATTAGTGGAAGGTGCTAGTGGTTGTGAAGAAAGGGACATAGGGTAAAGACAAATAAGGAACTGGATAGTCAAGTAGTCTAGCAACAAATACTAGGAAATAATCAGAGAAAACTCAACCAATAGAAAATAGGGTGACAGTAAATAAGTCAAGGAAGAAGGAAACAATACCTAGGTCCTCATCATTAGAAATTGAGCATGTAGAAGGAACAAATGGGGAAGCTCATAAAAAGGATAAAATCCTTAGCCAAGAGAGAGAAAATGGAGACTTACTAAAGGAAAAGAACCCCACACAGACAAAGAAAAAACCAGAGAGAAATTCAATGATGGAGATAGGAGAACAACACAAGAAGATGAAGGTGCAAAAGAAGGCCCCTCATCTCACAATAATTAAGGATGACACAGAATTGGTGGAAGACAAAGTGTAGGATCAAGGAGAAGAAGCACTATACATTGTAGAGTCACAAAGAGAAGAATTAATGAAAATTTTGATGGAGGTGAAAGAATTTTTGGAAAACCTACATATCAATGTAGCAAAATAGAAAGGAACAACGTAGGAGGAGAAAATCCATGAGGAAAAGGAAACAATGCAGAAAAAAATAATGGGAAGTGAAACTTTCCAAACCAATGAAGGGATGATACAAGTATACAAGGACACAACACAAAAACCCTTGAAGGATATAGAGTAGTTGGACTTGGTGTTGTTCAAGATTCCAACCAAGTAATTATACAAGTTGCAGATAAGTGTCACGAATGAAATTCAAACAAGGGAAAGGAAAAATGCGACAAACTTAGAGACAACTAGGGAGGAAAAGGAGATACTAGAGATAGCCCTCAAAGAAGTGCATCTCAAGAGGGACAAATAAACACAACGCGCGGAGAAATTAGAACAAAGGCTTGAGGAAGTCTTTCAAACTATACCATACAATGCACTAGTAGAGGAGTTAAGTGCAAAAGAGAAGATCCAAAATATAGAACATGATATGGAAATTTACAGATAGGAAATCACAGACCTAGAAGAGAATTTGATCCCTAGCACTCGACTAGAGATCAAAGAAAAAAGGGAACAACAGGCTATGGAATACACATAAAATATTGAAGGGGAAATTAACAGAATGGAAGAATTGTACAACAGTACAACGCAGATGTGGACATAACTGCAGGAAGATGAAAACATTCAAGAAATAGACCAAAAGGAGGGAAACATAACCACTGCAATATAGGAATTGAAGAACAGACAAAAAAATATGGCCATATTAGACAGGATGAAGAGTGCACGGGAGATGAAAAACCTACAGGAAGAGTTGAAGTCAATTCAGATGGAGAAGTAGTTAAGGAAGGCTCAATTGGATCCATTGCAGGAAAAGGAATAAACGATGATCATAGAGTTGGAATTAGCAAAGGGAAACATAGAGAAGCTACACTTGGAGAATATAGAAGTACTAAAGGAGCACATAACATCACAATTGGTAGAAAGTATTGTAGAAAAGAGTGGATAGGCCAAAGAACATGACAAGAACCGAAAGGTAGATTTCAGACACTGAATAAGTCAGTACAGGAGGCAAACAATGCCTGAGATTCTTGGGACGAGCCACAGGTAAGTGTTGGGGGCCTATTGGAATAGGATATTTTGGGAGAAAAGTTTGAGGAATAAGGAAGAGAATAGAAAATGAGGTAGGAAACTAAGGAATGGACCAAAGAAGCAACGCACACCGAACAATAAGGAAAAGCAGCGCAAAGTTAAAAGCAGAAGAAGGACAACACGACAAGGAAATGGTTGGATTGAAGACCAACCACATGTAGGAGGTTGTAAAGTGGAAAAACCTTATCCACTAGTGTTAGGGTTTTGGTAATCAATGTAATGGGTTTCAACCCACTTTTGGTAGTATAAATATATGATGTATGAGGTAGTTAGGGGAGATCTATATGATCTTTTTGGTGGATAGTTTTGGAGAAAATTACTGAGTCAATTTTGGAGATGAGTTAGTTTTGGATTTGTAACTGAGGGTCAGGTCGCAAGATGTGGAGCTTGGTGTGACATTGGTCAACATCACTATTACTACACTTATGATGTAATGCATGCAACACAATATTTTGAGGAAGATGAATAAAGAATCATAGAATGCCATATCTTTGTGGACGTAGCCAAGAGGGGGGTGAACCACAGTAAAATATTGTGTCAATGTGTGGAATGTGTTCTTTATGTTTTTCAATTCCTTTTATGATGAATGAATGGTTAAATGAATGAATTTGTTAAGGTTAATTTGTAGTGCACACTAAATTAGACATGTTAGTTCCTGCAGAATGAATGCTAAAGTTTAATTGAATGGTATATATTAATGATGATATGGTAGATATGATGAATATTGAAGATGAAGAATAGTTAGGTCTAACATCCCCATGAACATCATCCCTTCCATGATTGTAGACATCTGGGTCATGTAATCACCCATAAGCCATCCTAGATGAGACTGCGCTATGCACTCTGTGCATAGTGTTTACTTCCGGTCTCCAAAAGGGCTGATGGTTTCTAGGGTTTTGTTGGAGAATTAAGGTAGAACCCAGGTCAACACATACATCCAACACATAGTCAACCATGGAAAAGCATATACAACCACGTGCACAATCAAATATATTAAATCATACTCTTCATCATGGTCAACAATAATCAACCATAGTTAATGTAATGGTCAACCTTAGTCATATTTAAGGTAAAAGGGGGTGAATGTCATCCATAGTCATGGTCAACCATATCCATGGCTAGCCATAGTCATCTATGGACAATAACTGTCAAACATGGTTAACCATTAGTAATAATTGTCAACCATGGTCAATCATAATCAACCTTGGTAATGGTCAACCAAGGTCAACCATACTAAAGGACATGCACAATGAAGGTCAACCATAGTGACTTTCTACGCAAGTTAGCCATGGTCATGGCCAACCATAATTATCCATGGTCATGGTGAGGGAAGGTCATGGTCAACTATAATTTACCATGTCAACCATAGTCAACCTTTCCTTCCCAAAGTCAACCAATGTATACCAAACTGATAAACCATAGTCAACCATGGTCATGTTCAACCATAGTCAACCATGGTCATTGTCATTTAATGTATTAATTTATTAATAATTTAATAATTTTTTATTAATGTATTATTTTATTACTGTATTGATACTTTAGAAATATATTAATTAATAATGTATAAATGTATTTATTAATAAATTTAATAATGTATTAATGTATTAATTAATTGATACATTACATTATTAATGTATTAGTACTTTAATATGTTTTTATTTTTTGTAAGATCACGGTACTGAAATTCTATTAATCTATCAAAAAATCATACATGCCTTCCTCCTTTGCTATAGGTATGCCACTGGGGAAACCAAACCAACAACAAAGTTAAAGTTTATCAGACCAAACTATGTATCCAAAGTTTTTAAACAGAGTCTTTAGTTCAAGGAAAACAAAAAAAAAACGGTATATTTCTTTCTATTGGCCCTTGGAATAGATCTTCTAAGATACTTCATAATAAAAATTTGAAACTCATACCTAAAATCATGGACTTTGCGGCATCATCGACCGGTCCTGGGTCTATTATTGGGCTAGATTCATTGTGTTGTGTGGGGATGAAGGGGTCACCACTATGCTTTCTAGAGGTGGGCGGGAGAAAACTTCACGCATCATCAAGTTAAGACCATCCATTTGTAGCTTTGTTATGTTCTGAGCCTCCTCCCTTGTCTAGTGCATTTGACCTAAGAGGTTCTTAATGTGCCAATATAGTTCGATTGTCTTTCAGTACTTCGTATCCCTTTCCCTCGATGTTTCTACATCCAGAAACCAGTGAATTCTGGCTTATGCCACCTCCTTCTCCATATGCATAGATATTTCCTACTAGATTGCTACCTCTACTTCTTCCACATGGTCTTGGAACCTCAACAAAATGGTGGTGAAGAAAGAGTGAGATGTCATGAAGGATTCTCATTGAAGTCTTGAAGACAAGACTTCATTTTCAGTATGGTGAGAGGAAGAGGTCGGGGGAGAGTGACCTCCACAATGATAAACATGCAGATACCCTTTCCTTGGGGCCATATCTACCCAAGTCCCATGACGAAGTCTAGGACAAATTCATAGACGCTCTGATTATGGGAGGGTCTCAGCCCCCACTTCTTTCAGGTGTTCCTTGTAATTTTCAACTTCCCTCTCCTGGTTTTGCAGGAGATTATGATTCTGCCCCCCTGCAAACTTTGTGAAACTATTTTTACAAATGCCTCTTTCCATATGGGATAGAGTAATAGGAACATTACTCTCTACCTTATTAAATCTCATTTCACTCGAGGATACAGATGAAGAGCTATCCCTCCTTCATCATATTTCTTCAAACTCCTTTGCGATGTGATAACATTTGGTCAACATTGTGTGGGACCTCAGGGAGAGGGTTTCTTTCCTCCCTACCATTTATTGTGGCTACTGAAGTATCTGTGTCATGTCAAGGGTTTAAAATCCTACTGGCCCTGACCATTAATACCTCAAACACTTATAGAATACTTACCTTTGAGAAACTTCCCTCTCTCCTATATTCAGAGGGAAGATTCTTCCTATCGGTGCTCGTACTTTTCATCACCATTACTTCCCTCCCATGTTTTACCTGTCATCTATGGTTTTCATTTATATCTCCTAATTCCTCCATCTTGTCAATCTCGGGGCCTAGATTCTCTCCGTCTCCCCTCCCTGACACCTTATACGAGTGTATCCATTCATTGTTGGCCAAAACATGAGAGGTGGTTTCCATCCTATTGGTGCAGTTAAGGTCCCATGCTTCTTCCCACTTGTCTCTATGTAGTTGCAACCCTTCATTGGATAGCCAATCCATTGGCTTTATTTTTATCCACTTCATGTGTCTTGGGATGTTTTATAACCCTAAATTGCACCATACATGCATACCTGGCATCAGGCCATCTTACTTACTATTTTTTCCAAGCCAACATTGAACAATTGTTCTTAAAAACACTATTTTTGAATATGTACGTGCCCTGCACCACTACTGCCCGTGTATGTATGCTAGCTACACCACTACTTCCTACGTACGTATGCTAGTTGCACCATTACATCCCATTTATGACCACAAAAGTTGCAAAAAATAAAAAGTTGCAAGGGATTCATTGAGATTACGGGCTATTGGGTAGTTTCCCAACCAATTGACCACCTATAGCCCATCACCCAACCAAATAACCATATTTTTGTCATATAAAAAGAGTCGTTGGGGTCTCATTCCAGGGAGAAATATAGCAACAATGAAACTTTTCCCATTTCATTTTCCCCCCTTGCCCCAAGAATTTGCAGCCACATTGTGAGTTTTGAGCCAAAATTCCCTATTCTTCCTTCCCCATCATCCATGATGGAAGGGACAGGGCATCATGGCATGTCCATGCCCTTGTCCGCGACAGAATTTTCATACTCTAGAGTCCAGCAAGATTCCGTCGACCCCGATCCGACTCCTGCACAGGAGTTAGATCCCGTTTTCGAGCCTAGCTAGGATCAAGGTTCCCTCGCCATTACCAATTCCTTAGACTTGGTATTACCCTCTGATGAGGTGGTTTTAGAGGCATTGACTGGTTCAGATAGACCCTGGGATGATCTCCATCACAGATATTATTTCCTCCCAGAGTTAGGAAGAATAGAGGCAGGAGAATTTGTGTTTACTATGACTGGAGATAGATCTTGTCCTATTAATCCTATGGCTACGCACGTAGTTTATGCCGAGGGAAATATGGAAACCATCGCTAAAATGATACCTATAAACATCTCCAGAACCCATGGTGTTGTGGAGAATGTCTTCGTCGGAGTGGACTTCTCCCTTGAGGAGATTCAGATCTATACAGATTTATTTAAATAATTTCGCAACGTTTTTACATGGTCTTACGAGGAAATGCTAGGCATTGATCCAAGAATCGTCGAGCATGAAATTATGAATTACCCTGATGCCAAGCCATTCTGACAGAAGCTTCATTCGGTTAATCCTTGTAAAGCAGTAGCCATCAAGGCTGAAGTAGAGAAACTACTCAAATCTGGTTTCATCTACCCCATTCAATTGACTCAATGGATGTCAAATATTGTTCAAGCCAACAAAAAGAAAGGAACGATTCACATATGTACGAACTTTCATGATTTGAACAAGGCCTGTCCAAAGGATAATTTCCCCACCCCATTAATTGACTAGATTGTTGATGAATACGCAAGTTGTGAGGTCTTCTATTTCATGGATGGTTTTTCGGGATACAATCAAATACAGATTAAGCCCAAAGACCAGCATAAAATAACTTTTATCTGTTCATGGGGTACATTTGCCTATCAAAATATTACTTTTAGCCTAAAAAATGTTGGAGCCACCTTTCAGTGGGCCATTTCTTTTTCTTTCCATGATCTCAAACACATAGTCGAGGCTTATCTCGATGATTTATCATCACGATCTCGTAATAGAAATGATTATCCTATGCACCTCTGACTTATCTTTGAGAGATGTCGCTATTATCGGATTCGCTTGAATCCAAACAAATGTAATTTTTTCATGATGTCGGGTCATCTTTTAGGTTTTATAGTGTCAACAACAGGGATCATGGTCTATCCTCTAAAGGTTGAGAAGATAGTTCAATTGCCTCCCCCATGCACAGTCCCTCAGCTTAAGAGTTTATAGGGAAAAGCCAATTGTCTTCGACGTTTTATCGCAAACTATGCCAAGATCACTAATGGGTTTATGCGTTTATTGAATAAGGGAGTCCATTTTCATTGGGATGAAGCCGCTCAACGCTCTTTCGAATCATTGAAACATGCCATCACGTCTTCCCCTCTACTTCGACCACCTAATTATAATAAAGATTTTTTATTGTATTTGGCCATGACAGAGTTGACCATCGGTATGGTCTTGGTTCAGGAGGATGATTTTCTTGAAGAACATGTCATTTATTATCTGAGTCGAGGCCTGGTTGGACCAGAACTCAATTACTCCAACATTGAGAAACTTGTGTTGGCGGAAGTACATGTTGTCAAGCGGTTTCATCACTATATCTTGTTTCGCAAGACCATTGTCATTGTCTTTGTGAATCCATTCCAATACGTGTTGACACGACGTGTAATTAGTGTAAAGATCAGTAGATGGATTTTTATCCTCTAGGAATTTGACTTGGATTTTGTGTCTGCAAAATCTAAAAAGTCGTTGGTCTTTGCGGAACTTATCTTGTAACTTTTGATCAAATCAGGTGATGTTACGCCTGAAGAATCATCAATTAAAGGAGATATTTTTTGTAAGTTTTAAACCTGTGAAGTAAAGCAATGCATATAGATTCTTAAACAATACAGAAATTAATCAATGGCTCATACACAGAGTACACAGAGATTTTATACCGGAAACCCTCAATCGGGAAAACCTTTCTTATTTTCATTATATTGAATTTCACCATTCACCATACAATATATACAATGTTTTTAGGTATTCCGTAGATACCAAAACCCTAATCCCTTAATCCGGGATTAATTTACAAATCCTCTAAAAATAGCAAAATCTGCTAAAAATAGCAAAAAACCGCCCAAAAAATCCGCTAAAAATAGCGATCGTCAGACGCAGTTGTCGTATCTGACGCACCCACACACACACAAATGCAAATAATATAACTCATACCCAACATTCTCCCACTTGTTGTTTTCTTTGCATCCAGGGGTCCAGGGGACTATATAGTCAACAATGCCCATTGTTACTCTACACCAGGAGAACTTTTCTGTGCTCACACACTTTGTCAATGAATCTGCAACATTCTTCAAAGTGTCAACCTTTTCCAGCAACACCTTCTTTTCCTCAACCATGTCTCTCACAAAGTGATACTGAACATCAATATTCTTTGTCTTCGAATGATAAGATGGGTTCTTTGCCAGGAATATTGCACTCTGACTATCACAGTCTAATCTCACTACTTGTTGTACCAACCCAATACCTGAACATAATCATTGTAACCATACTGCTTCCTTGCCTGCATGAGTGGCTGCCATGTATTCACCTTCTATAGTTAAGAGTGCCACTACAGCCTGTCTTTTTCTCATCCAACTGATTTCTCCTCCAAATAGGTTAAACACATACCCACTTGTAGATCTTCTGCGATCCAAATCTCCAGCCCAGTCTGCATCAACAAAGCCATGTATGTCCACCACTCTG
>ML780245.1:242814-259668 GCA_009831015.1 Picea engelmannii
TTGTCTCTTCATGCACTCTAGCATGGTTGTGCTCCAGTCAAACACTCGTGCATTTAAGCACTGTACTGCACAATGCATGTCACTTGGGAGGCCTGATGTAAGGTCACGGATCCAGTGATCCACCCAATAAGTAAAACTAACACTTTTAGTGATAGGTTGGTAATTTTGTGGATTGGTACCTTGAAACCCACTTTATTTGTTCCATCCTCGGAGTGTTGCTCGATCAACTCGGAAATGTTGTGAGGCCTAGGGGGAAAAGAATGAAGGTTGACTGGTTCCCCTCTCCTCAAGAGGCCAGTCAAAAAATAAATATCCTCAGTCATTGGAGTCAACGACTATCCCTCGAGCATAAATTCCTATGCATATGGGTGCCAGTAATCCACAAGGGAATTTATCAGCCTGGGTTGTGCCCTCACGAGTGGACACTGGAATAATTTCCACAACCCGTATTGTTTTAAGCGGTGATAAAAGCAGGGTCTTCCTCGACCAAAGAATCAATGTCCTCATACTCCCACTCTCTCCAATGGACGTACATTTTGCAAAATGACAAGTTCAAAGGAGAGTTAAGTATTGCATTTTAAAAATTTTCATATATTTGAGGGTGTATGCGGGTTGTATTGGACACAATCACATATGCATGCGGGAAAATTATTTTCTGCCCATGGGCACAAGCGGGTTGTCTTAGGACAACCTGCGCACACGTAGGGATGACCTTTTTAAAGGTGTGCGCCCCCCCAAAAGATAAAACTAATACAAAAGGAAAGCATAGAAATGCAAGAGGAGCTAGTTTGTACTTACTTGGTCCAAGTAGAAGTTCGTTTCGTCCATTGAAGCTCTAAGAATCAACTTCTTTAACAAAGGGGTGTTTTTGACTTTTTGGTCGATTCTCAATTTGCAATGGTGATAATGAGATGCCAACTTCTGTTTATAGACATTTTTGGCCCTTTTTATCATTTTTTGACCCTCTTTGTCATTTTTTCTGGCTTGAAAAACATTTAACATGGTTCTTGAGTTTCTCATTAGATGTTACGATACACTTTTCTTTTGGTTTGGAAAACATTTTGGGAGATGGGACACTTTTTAGGTCCTTTGGTAAAAAGTTGTTTTTCCAACTTTGTGCATTTAAGTTAGGATTCCACCTCCACTTGTTGCACCTCATTGTCTCTTTCGTATTTCTATAGGATCTATCCCACCAAATTGCAACACAGAACCGTCATTGCTGCTCTAGAAGTGTCGTAATTTAGTGGTAGAGCCTATCTTCACACGGATGCCCTAGGTAGATCCTGGTTGCATTTTGGTGTCCATGTCATCATTAATGACTTTAGGCTCGTGAGTCCTTTTAGTATTGTCTTGATTATGAATTTGATCCTTCTCATGTCTAATATGTCATCCCTCTTGGCCTCACCCTCAGGACTCCTAAAAAATGGGTCTTCTTTTAAGCCCTTTTCAGACCCTCTAAACATGAAAAGATTCTCAAGTGATCGTGTTTCCCTTCATGCTCGTCAAACTCAAATTTGAAGGCACGTTTGTCCAGCTGTAGTTTACCCCTTTTTTGGTATGGATGGTAATTTGTACGAACAATGGTATACTCTAGGAGCTTCGGTTCGCTAGAAGAGTATTCTCAGGTATAATTTTAACCCTTTTTCAAGCCTGAGGGACTAAATTTACAAAAAAGGAACCCCCATGGAGTCCATAGTTAAGCTCTTTTTAGACTCCCTAAAATTGAAAAGATTGTCGAGTGAGCTTGTTTCTTCACACTCATTAAACTGGTCTAGAAGAACATCCTTTACAGAGTCCATAGTTAAGCTCTTTTCAGACTCCTTAAAAGTGAAAAGATCGTCAAGTGACCTTGTTCTTTCACACTCATTAATTTTTTCAAAAAAACATCTACTGGCATGAGTTTACCACTTTTTTCAGCTTGTAGATTAAGGAGGAAAAAGGTACACCTCAGGAGATTCGTCTCACCGGGAGATTTCTCCTAAGTAAATTTCACTTTTCGGGCTAAGGAGACTAAATCTATAAAAAGACAACGAGTCCATAGTTAAGCTCTTTTCAGACTCCTTAAAATTGAAAAGATTACCGAGTGATCTTGTCTTTGTCACACTCGTTAAAATGGTTTTGAATAGATATATTTTCGGTGCTAGTTTACCCTTTTTTTGAGCCAACTAGACTATCTTCAAAAAAGTTACCCCAACAGAGTCTTCTTTTATGCTTTTTCAAACTCTCTAAAAATGAAAAACCACCAAGCTTACCTTCTCTGGGCTCGTAAAAAATACATTGAAGGGGGGTTCATCATGTCTTGCTAATCACAGTTGCATATTTGCGTCTTTGGCCTAATGCCAACTCCATGTTTCTCTCAACTAAACCTTTGAAGCATGCCTTATATGCAAGCCTTGTAGCACTTTGCCTCTGCGATTTGACACCTTGACCCATGGAGCAATTTTCTCGAGTGTCCTTTTCATGCACATGTCTCCTTGCTATGAGCATTAGTGTGTTCCTTGCACTTGGAACTATTATGCTTGTGACACTCGTTCCTCTTTTGTAATATATCATTCTTTTATTCCTTTTCAATCTCTTCAAAATATTGAAAAAGACACAACAATCAAATATACCCCAAAAAGAGGATGGGAAAAGTATTTTCTTTTTATGCAGCACAATGAGTCTCCCTTGGACAAAGCACATCCTTCTATTTGTTAGTCAAGCTTTGGGATTTAATATGACCTTAGGAAGTTGTTCTCGTAACATAGATTTGTGTCCTCCTCCATTTGGTTATCCTTCCAAACACATGGAGAGTTTGTGTTGCCTCCTGCATCATGAACTTATGTCAATGTCATGCTTCCTGAGTCTGATCATCAGTCGTGCTATTGTCCAAGGGAAGTTTTACCCAAATTGAGTTGGCATTTATGAAATTTGTTTCTTGACCTCATGCCCAGCTATTCCCAAAGTCCAATCAAGTCCTTGTTCAAAATCAATGAAGTTCTCTGCCTGATCACCGAGATCCTCTTGTATGTTCCCCAATGAGCCATCGAAGACCTCTGGGTAGTGAAGTTGTACACACATATTACACTCCTACCTGAGTTATGAAGATCTTGAAGTTGTTTCTTGATCTCGAAAGGCCTCATCTCCAGCCATCAGGCATCGTGGGCTCCTTGAAGATGGATATTATACATGTATGTCTTTGATTTTGAGATGTAGATCCGTTGTCTATTGCTCGAGGATACACTTTATATAGTTATATGACATGGATCTGTAGTGTATTTGATTGGAAACCATGATTTATTTCATCCTGAGCATGGGTATGCCCGCCTCGGTGAGACAATTGTTATTTTGCAGATGGCACATCCCGAACTCTGGTCCTGGACTCACTCGCTTCGTACATTGGTGAATATTTGTAATGTATTTCAGCCATCATATGCTCTTATGACCTCAAATATTAAGGGGCATCTGTTATAACCCTAAATTTCACCATACATGCATACCTGGCATCATGCCATCTTACTTACTATTTTTGCCAAACCAACACTGAAAAACTCTTCTTAAAAACATTGTTTTTGAAGATGTACATGCCCTGCACCACTAATGCCCACATATGTATGCTAGTTGCACCACTACTTCCCATGTGTGTACGCTAGATTCACCATTACAACCCGTGTATGCCCATAAAAGTTGCAAAAAAAATAAAATTGCAAGGGATTCGTTGAGCTTACGGGCTATTGAGTAGTTTCCCAACCAATTGACCGCCTATAGCCCATCACCCAACTGAATAACCATATTTTTGTCATATGAAAAGAGGTGTTGGGGTCTCATTCCAGGGATAAATATAGAAATAGTGAAACTCTACCCATTTCATTTCCCCCCCTTGCCCCAAGAATTTGCAGCCACATTGTGAGTTTTGAGCCAGAAGTTTATGCCCATTATCTAGAGAGAAGTGTGAGAGAAGAAGGATACATGGAAGCAGTTGGATCTTGGTGAAGAGGAGCCCAAGACTAGGTTCGAGGACCAATCGCTGATCTTATTTTGTAAGTGACTTTGTGAGATTAATATAAGGAAGCACTTTTTCCATCCTGCCATATGATGTGTTCAATCTTTATGTTTGATTTACATTTTGTTATGACATCTAAACCATTAATTCATATATAGAATGCATGTTTGTAGTTTCTTGTTTGTCTTTTGGTGAATGCAGGTCATCCTTGGGAGGAGACTTGTAGTTGAGAAGTGACTGAACGCAAAGGGATCGACATCGCACGCAGAGTTTAAGGTAAGACTATTGGATCCCTATACTTTGTACTTTATGCATGAATGTGGGGTACTGTCGAGATAGTTGTTAAAAGTAGGAGACTTTAAATGGTTAGATCTACCTGCACTTTAGAACCCTAGTGTAGTCTGTAGGGGGGTTTTCCCACTATAGCAGGATGATGATGGGGATGGTTTTCATTAAGTGCATTACCCTCTCCAAACAGGCTTCTAGACGCCAGCTAAATACTAGTTTTGAGAGAGGCGTTCCCCATTGTATTTTATTTATCATGTCTGTGATTCGGATGGAATATCCCTCAACTATGACTTTGTTATATACATTTTGATTCGATATCCTTATCCATTCTTCCAGAACTAAGATCTTTGCGACATTATTGTTGGTGTATCCTAGTTTTCCTATGTAGGTTTTTAGGATCATGCATTCATTGTTACGAAAAACTCCTCTCAGAGCTACATGACTTGGGTTTCCTTTAGAAGCCCCATAAAAGTTAAGTTTGATGTATCCTTAGGGAGGGGGTGACCACCTTGAGGGGGTAGAGACCTTTAGAGCTGTCAGGATCTTGCCGCCTAGATTTAAGGTATTTGAAATTGCTAATGCTCTCAAGATATTTCTTTCATATTGGTTTATTTTCCACTCCTCTTCTTTCTAGGGTTGGATGACTATTCTTTCCTACAAAAAATTGATTATTGTCTCCCAAATCACTTACGAGGGTTGTGCCTCATTTCAGAAGATACGTTTGTTATATTCTTTCCAATTTTCCTAAGCCAGGAACCTTGGGAGACACTACCAAAGGTAGTTTCTGATGGGATTCTGAGTGATGGAGTTAGGTCATTCTTCGAAGGTAGAAATAATCAAGCTCCTATTGTGACCCATTCTCTTAAAGAGGGCCTCACTATGGTCCCAAAGGTAAACCACAAAAGAGAAAGAGTTAAACATATTCTCATTTGTTTCTTCTTGAGAGTGACATAGCATGCAATGTGAGGGGCCTATGAAACATCGTTTTCAAAGGTTTTCCCAAGTGAGCCTCTTGTTTGGGTTAGCAATCACAAAAAAATAGAGACTTTTGGCCATAGTTTTTTCTTCCAAATGCGCTTCCAAAGTTTTGGCTTGGGATGGTTTTGGTAGTTGGCTGCTAGCAAATAGGCCTCTTTGACTAAGAATAATCCCTTTGTTGTCCAGCTCCAATGAATTTTATCAATCTTCATATTAATTGGAATTTTCATGGCCTTTAAATCATTCCAAAATCCATCCTCCTCCTCTCGGACTAGGATACCCATCCATTCTTCTTTAAGAATTCATTTACACCATTTTTGGTGATCCTCTTCTTGGGTCCAATAACATCCCACTCTATTTTTTCCTTGGCTTACCATTGCATCCTTTATTATGATGATTTGTTCATGTTCATCCCATTTCACTCTCTGTTCCCAAGCGTCATCTCATAAGAGAGCCTCCATCTCATTCTATAGTTCCCAAAATTTGTTTTGATGGATAAGATTTCGATTTTGCCAAGCCATATTCCAGATGGGAGAAATCGATGGGGTTGTTTGCATTCTAATAAGGATTTCTTACTATTCTTCCTTATCATATTTTTCCTTCCATATATGTTCCCATTGAGTTTTATTGTTGTTTATCTAGCGCCACCATAATTTTGTGCCTAGGACTTTACCTAGGACTTCAGGATCTCAAAGACCCAGACCTCCTACCCACTTCGGCCTGAAAATCAAGTTCTAGGAAACAAGAGCCCATTTTTTTCTTTCCTTTGATACTCCCCAAAGAACATATCTTTGGATGTTCCTTATCCCTTTCAAAATGAATTTTAGGTCCACTAGGGTGGAGAAGTAGTAAATGGGAATGGTTTGGAGCACTAATTTCACAAGGATCAATCTACCCACCATATTCAGGGATCTAAATTCCCATTTGTACAATTTTTTATTGAGGTTGGCTACAAGGTCTTCCCAAGTAGCTTTTTTGAGGGAATTGTTTACCAAAGGGACCCCTAGACATTTCATTGGAAGACTGCTAAAAGAGAAACCTAGGTTCTCAGTAAGGTGGTTTTGCACTGTTTGAGGTGTATTGAAGAAAAAAATATGTGAATTTATGTGGTTTACTTACATTCTTGAAGCTTCTGAAAACTCCTTTAAAACTTGTTTTATTTGAAGGATCTCTCTCATAGTAGGCATTTCCATTAGCATTGTATCGTCCATAAACTGTTGGTGGGTTGTTGATTCTACACCCCCATGAATGTTGAGGCATTTCCACTTCCCTTGAGTCATTATTGTTGTAATAGATCTTCCCAAAACAATTTCCATGATGATAAAATGGAATGGAGAGAGGGGGTCGCCTTCGTGGAGTCCCTGGGAAGGGATGAAAGTTGATGAAGGGGATCCATTTAGAAGGATGGATAAGAAGGATATAGAAATTAAGGACAAAATCCACTTGATCCAAGGAGAGGAGAACCCAAAATACTGAAGGATACTTGAAATTTAATCCCATCTAAGGATGTCATAGGCTTTTGATAGATCCAATTTTATAAGTAAACCAAGCTTGTAGGAGGATTTTAAGAAGTGTATATGTTCTTGGGCCAAAATTATACTATCAGTAATTTTCCTACCTTCCACAAAGCCATATTGTTCCTAGGAAATTAAAAGAGGGAGAAGGGGCTTGAGACGATTGGCTATCACTTTGGAAATGATTTTGTAGATTACATTAAATAGGGATATAGGTCTAAACTTGCTAGGATCCTCCACCTTATCCTCTTTAGGGATCATGTTTAGGAAGGTATAATTTAAGGAAGGGAGGAATTTGAGGAATTTCCTTGAATCTTTCACTGCTTCCCAAACATATTTTTTAATTAAAAACCAACAAGCATGAAAAAAAATCAGTTGTAAAACCATCTGGGCCTCGATATTAACCTTTAGGCATATCCATGACTGCCTGTTTGACCTCCACGAGTGAGATTTCTCTCATTAGGGCTGCATTTTTATCCTTGGTGACCAGCTTAGGAATGTGTTTAAAAATCATGTTAATTGATTATCTCCTATGATCCAGGTGGATATTGGTGGCCACCCACCTTTTCCGACTAGCTCAAAATAGTTTTCTGACAATTTTGGCAATTTACTATTTTTAGCAGTTTTTAACTTGTGGGGCCATTTTGAGGGCCTAAATGAAGGTTTTCTGGGATCAATATTATCAATGATATCCTATGGAAATATTGAGGCCCCAAAATTAATCTCCTCGATGATACCTTTCCAACGGGCTATCACTCGCCTAAAATGGAGATCGTATGCAAAAGTTACGACCCTGGGAAGTTAATGTTCTAACTTACCCAAACGGGGCCCACATGACTTTTGGTGCTTCATCTCCTAGGGTTAGGTTTTTGGATGTCTAGGAATTTTGGCATTTCTATTTATTGTAAAAATACCTTCAGAGCCTCATTGTAACCATCTTCTTGCGAATGAGCGCAACCATCACATCTCTTCTCAGAGATATGTTGCCACCATTCTAGCGAGTCTTTCACTCTGTATTTTTACAGTCTCTGTACATTTATTTCATTAATAGAAATTGTGTATTACTATATATATGTGTTTATGGTTGCATCTCTGATACATTCATGTTATATTATTGGATATCTGCAATATCTATGTGCATTTCTTTATTATATCTTCGCTCTCATTTCGTGCCGAAAATAATCTAGATCATCCTATTAATTGACGATCTCTTGTTCTCTTGAGGTTATTTCATCAAGTCATTATAGTAATGAACTAGCTCTATTTCCATGTATCTATGATTTTTGAGTTTGTTCCCTTTGGAATCTCTAATCTATGTAATTAGATTGGAGTTTCGAAGTTGCAAAACTAATTCATGGAAGAACTTCATGTTCTTCTCCCATGCTGGTCTGACGACTACTGCTGGTACTGTTTCTGGTCAAGGACAACGCCTTCTCCATAAAAAATTAGCTAGATGCACTGGTCCCACATCTGTAAATAACATATACATAGTTGTCAGGTACTCTGGTACACATAATAATAGTATATATAAAAATAAATAAAAAATTAAATGATATTAAAAACAAACGTACCTATCTCTCCTCACTCTGCTTCGGGAGGTATGGGCATGTCAGGATCCCTAGAGAAGTTGATCTTAGCATAGGGGTATTCCTCTATAGCCGGAATCTTCCGAGACCACCTATCAAAGAAAGTATCATCGAAGGCCTCGATGGTCCTCCCCCCCCCTGTCGCGGCAACAAAGATTCCCATCGATACACTGTTAGGAAGGAGGCCACGTGTCCCCATATTGTCTCTCGCGGACTAAGACTGGGTACCCTCTCAAATAAGAAAGATCATAGAATAGTCCCGAACCCAAAGTTCTTGTTGTTCCACCCCTGACACTCTGTGACTTGTCTCTTCATGCACTCTAGCATGGTTGTGCTCCAGTCAAACACTCGTGCATTTAAGCACTGTACTGCACAATGCATGTCACTTGGGAGGCCTGATGTAAGGTCACGGATCCAGTGATCCACCCAATAAGTAAAACTAACACTTTTAGTGATAGGTTGGTAATTTTGTGGATTGGTACCTTGAAACCCACTTTATTTGTTCCATCCTCGGAGTGTTGCTCGATCAACTCGGAAATGTTGTGAGGCCTAGGGGGAAAAGAATGAAGGTTGACTGGTTCCCCTCTCCTCAAGAGGCCAGTCAAAAAATAAATATCCTCAGTCATTGGAGTCAACGACTATCCCTCGAGCATAAATTCCTATGCATATGGGTGCCAGTAATCCACAAGGGAATTTATCAGCCTGGGTTGTGCCCTCACGAGTGGACACTGGAATAATTTCCACAACCCGTATTGTTTTAAGCGGTGATAAAAGCAGGGTCTTCCTCGACCAAAGAATCAATGTCCTCATACTCCCACTCTCTCCAATGGACGTACATTTTGCAAAATGACAAGTTCAAAGGAGAGTTAAGTATTGCATTTTAAAAATTTTCATATATTTGAGGGTGTATGCGGGTTGTATTGGACACAATCACATATGCATGCGGGAAAATTATTTTCTGCCCATGGGCACAAGCGGGTTGTCTTAGGACAACCTGCGCACACGTAGGGATGACCTTTTTAAAGGTGTGCGCCCCCCCAAAAGATAAAACTAATACAAAAGGAAAGCATAGAAATGCAAGAGGAGCTAGTTTGTACTTACTTGGTCCAAGTAGAAGTTCGTTTCGTCCATTGAAGCTCTAAGAATCAACTTCTTTAACAAAGGGGTGTTTTTGACTTTTTGGTCGATTCTCAATTTGCAATGGTGATAATGAGATGCCAACTTCTGTTTATAGACATTTTTGGCCCTTTTTATCATTTTTTGACCCTCTTTGTCATTTTTTCTGGCTTGAAAAACATTTAACATGGTTCTTGAGTTTCTCATTAGATGTTACGATACACTTTTCTTTTGGTTTGGAAAACATTTTGGGAGATGGGACACTTTTTAGGTCCTTTGGTAAAAAGTTGTTTTTCCAACTTTGTGCATTTAAGTTAGGATTCCACCTCCACTTGTTGCACCTCATTGTCTCTTTCGTATTTCTATAGGATCTATCCCACCAAATTGCAACACAGAACCGTCATTGCTGCTCTAGAAGTGTCGTAATTTAGTGGTAGAGCCTATCTTCACACGGATGCCCTAGGTAGATCCTGGTTGCATTTTGGTGTCCATGTCATCATTAATGACTTTAGGCTCGTGAGTCCTTTTAGTATTGTCTTGATTATGAATTTGATCCTTCTCATGTCTAATATGTCATCCCTCTTGGCCTCACCCTCAGGACTCCTAAAAAATGGGTCTTCTTTTAAGCCCTTTTCAGACCCTCTAAACATGAAAAGATTCTCAAGTGATCGTGTTTCCCTTCATGCTCGTCAAACTCAAATTTGAAGGCACGTTTGTCCAGCTGTAGTTTACCCCTTTTTTGGTATGGATGGTAATTTGTACGAACAATGGTATACTCTAGGAGCTTCGGTTCGCTAGAAGAGTATTCTCAGGTATAATTTTAACCCTTTTTCAAGCCTGAGGGACTAAATTTACAAAAAAGGAACCCCCATGGAGTCCATAGTTAAGCTCTTTTTAGACTCCCTAAAATTGAAAAGATTGTCGAGTGAGCTTGTTTCTTCACACTCATTAAACTGGTCTAGAAGAACATCCTTTACAGAGTCCATAGTTAAGCTCTTTTCAGACTCCTTAAAAGTGAAAAGATCGTCAAGTGACCTTGTTCTTTCACACTCGTTAATTGGTTCAAAAAAACATCTACTGGCATGAGTTTACCACTTTTTTCAGCTTGTAGATTAAGGAGGAAAAAGGTACACCTCAGGAGATTCGTCTCACCGGGAGATTTCTCCTAAGTAAATTTCACTTTTTCGGGCTAAGGAGACTAAATCTATAAAAAGACAACGAGTCCATAGTTAAGCTCTTTTCAGACTCCTTAAAATTGAAAAGATTACTGAGTGATCTTGTCTTTGTGACACTCGTTAAAATGGTTTTGAATAGATATATTTTTGGTGCTAGTTTACCCTTTTTTTGAGCCGACTAGACTATCTTCAAAAAAGTTACCCCAACAGAGTCTTCTTTTATGCTTTTTCAAACTCTCTAAAAATGAAAAACCACCAAGCTTACCTTCTCTGGGCTCGTAAAAAATACATTGAAGGGGGGTTCACATGTCTTGCTAATCACAGTTGCATATTTGCGTCTTTGGCCTAATGCCGACTCCATGTTTCTCTCAACTGAACCTTTGAAGCATGCCTTATATGCAAGCCTTGTAGCACTTTGCCTATGATTATTTCCTTGCATAGGCTATGACTATGATTTGGAGGTCCAATTCTTCTAGTTCCATTTCCTCATAATCTTATTAATCTGTTTTTATTTCCTCTAAATTATTCATTTCCTCACATTGGTCTTTGATTAGGTTTCTTTATTGATGCAGATATGGAACTAGGATTCCTTGGCCTTTGGGTTCGAGATATTTAGGTTGAATCTAGGATTGTTCTGTTTGAGTTTGTTGCATCACCGTTTTCATTTCACTTTGTTGTTCCTGAGATGTTGCTATTTTATCAAAGATATTATTGATTATAGGGCCCTTAACATTAGGATGAGGAGTTTATTTTCAAAGGACCTTTCTCTTTGTTGGAACCTTTTCAAATCCTTCAGCATCTTTTTCTTGTTGGGATATAGGTTGGTCCACCTATTTATTTAGGTGGAAGTCCCTAAATAGATGACCATGGGCATGAAACTTGCAACACCAAAAAGGTATGTGTTCATAGTCAATCATTTGGATCCACTCATTATCCCTAAACATGAGGCTAATTGAGGCTAGTAATGCCTTTGAAACATCAAGATAAACAAAAATCCTAGCATATGAAGTGTACCTTCCTTGATGGGTAGCATATACCATTCTAACAAAGGATCCCGATGTGTTTCCTAAGCCCTCTAGGATCTACGGGTGCTAGTATTCTTGCAAGAGGGAGTACAAAAATATCCAGAATGACACTTCCATAAAATCCTCTTTCTCAGGACTAAATTGCTCTTTCCAGATTCAAATGTAAAGTCCCATTGAATTAAAGAAATACACGCCACAATGAAATATTGTTTCTCGGTCTTTGGTCATATAAAAGATGGTCATAAAGAAGCCTTTTGAACCCAACTTCAGATCAAAATTTCCTTTGGGCTTCCATCAGTCTTAATCCACCAGAGGAGGGCCTTTTCTTAGGGCCATAATCCCATAAATCTAGGGATCGGGGCATGATCTTTCATATATTTGATGTGTTGCACCATGGCTGGGAGTTGGATCTCATAATGCAGGATTTCCTTTGTTTGGGTAATATAGGTAGATCTCTTTGGATTATGATCTCGTTGATTACCCACTGGGGAAATGGGTGAAGGAGTTGTCTGATGCTCCTCTTCCATTGGGCTCTGGGAATCTGGCATGGCCTTCATTTATGACAGAGTTGGGTCAGATCTCGACTTTGATGGTTATGATTTTAGGAGGGAAGGTCTGCGGATGCTACCAGCCACCTCATTCCTATAGGATGGGGTGGCACCACCTCCAGTAGTGGCCACAATATAAGGGATTAGAGAAAAGGATTGGGGCCGAAGATATAGGTTTCAACAATTGCTCCAAGAACCAACCAATCATACCTAGGGGCGAGTACTTTAATATGTTACATTATACTTTAATTTATACATTTCATTAATGTTATATGTATTATTAATGTATTGATACTTTAATTATGTATTACTAAACACATTAAGATCAATGTATTAGTACTTTATTAATTTATTATTAATGTATTACTTTATTAGTGTATTAATATTTTATTAATGTTTTAAAGTATTAATACTTTAGCAATGTATTAATTAATAATCTATTGATTAATTAATACGTTGCAATATACATTAATGTATTAATGCCATCCATAGTTATGGTCACCATGATTCATGGTCATCTACGGACAACAACTATCAAATATGGTTAACCATTATCAACCATGGTCAACCACACTCAAACATGGTAATGGTCAGCCATAGTGAAGGTAAACCAGAGTGAAGGTCTATGGAAGTTAACCATGGTCATGGTATACCATAATTAACCATGATAATGGTAATCCAAGGTCAACCACAATTAACCATGCTCATGGTAGACCAAGGTCAACCATAATTATCCATGGTCATGGTCAAGAAGGGTCATGGTTGATCATTATTCACTATCTCAACCAAAGTCAACCTTTCCTTCCCAAAGTCAACCAAGGTCTACAAAATTTAACCATGGTCATGGTCAACCATAAGAAACCATGGTCGCTATCAATTAATGTATGAATACCTTAATAATGTATTATAAATGTACTACTACTTTAATAATTTATTTATTAAGATATTAATACTTTACCAATGCATAATTTATTAATGTATTAATAATTTAATATGTTACATTATACATTAATGTATTAATAGTTTAATTTATACATTACATTAATGTAATCATGTATTAGTAATTTATTAATACTTTAATAATGTATTATTAAAATCATTAAGATCAATACATTGCTACTTTAATAATGTATTACTAAAATCATTAAGATCAATGCATTGCTACTTTAATAATGTATTACTTTATTATTGTATTTATACTTTATTAATGTTTAAATGTGTTAATAATATCAATAAATACATTATTAATAATGTATTACTTTATTATTGTATTAATACTTTGGCAATATATTAATTAATAATGTATTAATGCATTATTAATTCATTTAATAATGCATTTAATAATGAATTTATTAAGGTATTAATACTTTATAATGTATTTATTAATGTATTATTTTATTAATGTATTGATACTTTAGCAATATATTAATTAATAATGTATTAAATAATTGATACATTACATTATTAATGTATTAGTACTTTATGAATGTATTAATACTTTAATAATGTATTTATTAATGCATTATGTATTATTATTGTAATAATGTATTAATTAATTAGTAGATTACATTATTAATATATCAATCAATTAATAAGTTACATTATATATTAATGTAAATCAAAACTTTAATTTATACATTACATTAATAATGTATGATTAATGTATCAATATTTTATTAATGTTTTAATGTATTAATACTTTAGTAATTTATTAATTAATAATCTATTAATCTATTCGACATTGGAGGAGATCCACAGTTTCAAAGCAGCTGTCTCCCGGTGGCCCATAGAACTGTGAGCAAGGGCCTCGTGCCCTCTCCCCTCCCCTTCCGATATTTTTTTCATTCTCCGCATTCCCTCTCCAACATTTCCCTTATTGGCATTTTCCCTGTCTTGCTACCAATCACGTCAAACATGCGGCATTTTGTTTTGTTACGGGAAGGTACCAAGCATCCATGTGATATTAGAGGCAGGTGGTCAAATTGGGCCAGATGGCTTTCCAACAAGAGGATGAGGTGGATTATGAGGATATCCCTTCACGTGTCAGGGTTTTTCTCACACAAGAAGAAGCAGAAACCTGAGGTAATCATATCCATTACATGTTTTATTAGGTACAAGGGGCGGATCCCCATGCCCAAAATCCATATGTGGAGCATGCGGATGAAGGCTTCATGCATGATGGAGTTAATGATATTAAATCAAGGGAGGTACATGAAGAAAATGTTGAATTTCAGGATTAAAGTGCTAAGTGAGCTCCCTGCGTAGCTCCATAAAAAAAAAAGGAAAGATATAGAAGTAGACTAACACAATTTCTAATATTTCCCATAATCTGAGAATTGCAAATTCTTTGCCGAAGAAAAACCCTAAGTGTGTAGAGAAGAGAAAAGAGCAGGTTAGAATGGTGGTAGGATTCGATATCCAATTAAAGGATATTTCTAGAATGAATGGAAAATTACTTGTTGAAAGTTTAGATGAAAAATCACTTGGGGGAATTTCCCTCCAATAGTGGTTGGACTAGATGTGGACTCCTCTTCTCAGGTATTCTCCGTTGTTTCACATTTTAGAAAGAGGATGGATTTCTTTTCTTTTCAATTTAGAAAAAGACTGTGCAGACATATCCAAATGAAAATGATCTTGGGGTCCATCGGGCCTATTTATTAAGCCTTGGATGGTGGATTTTGACCCTTTGCATGAAATAGTCAATTTTATGAAGGTTTGGCCCATCCTTCCTAGTCTACCTTTAGATTTCTAGACTAGAGAAGCTTTGCAAGTTATCAGAAACAAGATTGGTTCTTTTGTTAGCCTTGAGCCCAACTGGGATTCTAAACAATATAGGATATGGTCCTGGATTCAGGTTGAAATAAATGTCAGAGAAGGTTTAGTTGGAAGTGTTGACCTTGTAATGGGTGACATTACCTGGCACCAAAAGATGGACTACTGGAAAATCCCCTTTCGGTGCCATGTTTGTCATGAAATTAGTCAAGTAATAACTACTTTTGTCCGAGTTGAGCCTGAAATTTTCCTCCGGGAAAATATTTGGCATAGAAAATACACTATAAGAAAAGTGGAGCCTACAGAAAAGTTCTCGGTAAAAGGAAGGAAGGAGAGAAAACCCTTTGATCTGGGTATGACAAATCTCATGGCTCCAGAGATGGGAGACCTAATCTAGCAGGAAGTTTTAAAATGTACATTGAATACAGACCCTCCTCCCACTTTTTTGTCATCCCCGACCTATTTTGTAACACCCCCCAGTCCAACCGAGGGAAATTACGATGCAGAATAAGAATAAAAACAAAATTTCTGCTCACTAAATTAATTATTTCACTATTAGTCGATTTCCTGTAGCTTACAACTATGAAATTAAAATAGATTTTAGATACTTCCCATAACCATAAAATAGATGCATCTAATGAAAAACAAATTAACATGAATGAATCTTAAACATTCACACAAACACATATAAATCATTCTCAAATATGCAGAGTTCATGCACAACAATAACACATGTAAATAACATGACAAAAATATAATACACTTATCTTTAAACAATAGTTGTGCAACTCTATGCTTGGGACAGACGTTCCACCCAACCATATATTTATTGTTCCAAATATCAACAACCATTCACCCCCGAGATGAGGCTAGCAATCCACAATAGAGGTTGGTCTCTCACAGTCCAGTCACAACTCATGGAACTCACAACCCAACTGATATTCTCCTACAACTATCTTGATTTTCCACCAACTTTCTTCCTCTTGACCTGTCCAAACCAAGGAATGTACCCATTAATTGATATTATTCCCTCATGCATCCCATTCATTTATCAGGGTCTCTCTCACACAGGTAGCTAGGAATCTCTCAACTGGGAACTCAAGGAAAATTTCTATTAGGAAAAACTATCAATAAACCAACAATAGACACTTGTTTTTTTAGTGCAAATCACACAAGATTTCACTCTTCAGTCCTGACAACCTGGCTCTTCAATTTTCCACCTCCAATTCATTCCAATTATGCTCCAGCATGCTCTATAATTCTCCCTCCCTAGTTGCACCAGCTCCAAGATGTTTTTCTTCTCTCTACTTGTTTCCCATGGACAAAACTTGACTAACTAAAAATGATGCCCCAACCCATATGAATTTCCTCTCTTTGGCTTGTCTTTATTGACTCGCACGCTTCCCCAATTTGATTGTACTCAACCCCCATGTGCCCAATAAGTTTTGGATGTGACCACTCACACCCACCCTCTTACATGTATTCAATGATTGGCTTCTGGAACACTCAATAAAAAATTGGAAGGTTCATATACAATTATAAAATTTAGGAAAATGGATTAAATTAATATACATGGGTATTTACCCCTTGGACATCTCTTGGACATTATCCTATACTCTCCCGCCTCTTATGGATTAATTCATCTCATGTTGCTTGTCCATGTCCCCTTAGCAGCCGACATCACATTTTATTTTTAAAACATTGAAATACAATTCACCTATTACATCACTTTGGGAATAGACACACATTATATCTACATAAGCATTAATTAAACCAAGGATTATAGTGGAGATGTTACATATTTAGCAATCATTTCTCCTACCCCAAGGATCTCCCCCTCCCCCTCCCCCCGAGTTCCCCTATCCCCCTC